>VZTY01000737.1:62215-204276 GCA_013400935.1 Turnix velox | reverse complement strand
CCCTGCCTATGGCAGGGGGGTTGGAACTCGATGATCTTTAAGGTCCCTTCCAACCCTAACTATTCTATGATTCTATGATTCTATGATTCTATAATTCAGAAATTATTTTATTTGAAGTGTCAGCTGATTTTCTTTTATATAGGGCAACTTTTAACAGAATGGTGAATAGTCATGTAATTTAAGGTACAGTATGTATAGAAGAAACAGGAGAACAGCTTGGAGAAGTGCTATTGGAGAAATGAAATTTTTCACTTCTGAAATCAATTTGTTCCTGTAACTCAAACTGGTAAACATTGAATTTTATTGTTAGTTGGTAGAGAGTTGTGTCATAATTGTGATATGTTTCCCTGGTAAGAGGATACACCAAAACTGCAAGAACACTTAGCAGCTTACATACAGCTAAGAACAATTACAGCCATTCCTGTGAAGAATCATAGAAAAGATGCTACAGTTACCTCAAAAATCCTAAGGAAATATGAGGGAGGAAAATAGTACTGCTTGATATTTATTAATTCTTGCACTGGATACTCCAGTGAAAATGTTTTGAAGACACCTTTTATTAGCTTAAAATTATACATGCAGTAGAAGCAGTTTATTATAATCATGATAACCTAACAACATGATAATTTAACTTTAGAGGGATGAGTAATAACTTTTTATTTCACCACTATTTCCCCCCACCCAAATTTATCGGACAATCTGATTTAAAATGTTACTTTTCTCTCCAGTTCCACTTTACTTTCTCTCTAGAAGCCACATCTCTCCACTTGTGGGTAGTGGAGTTGTGTTTTAAGGTTGCATCTGAGTGAGAACAAGGTTTTTAATTTAGTGACTTCTGCCATTATTTTTCCTTTCTGGAGTGTCTCTAAGAATACACACATTTTCAGTGAGCACATGACTTCACTGCGAGGACTGAAGCTGTAGTAAACTTGTTGTGTATATTTGTCAGGGCATGATAATTCTCTGTGATCTATTGTATTTGAGAAGGTTAGGTTGACTTTCTCCTAGATTAGATGATAAAACTAAAAATAACTAGGTTTTATTTATCATATGAATTCGGTAGTTTGTGGCTTTTGAAGGAGGAAGTTGTTTCCTGTTTTGTTTGTTTGTTTTCTTAACTTTAATAGTTGAGGTGGTGGGGTTTTTTCCTCTCTGTTCTCTATGATAATGGGATAGAAAAGGAGGTATAAACTTAAAGACCTAAAGCAGCAGCAAGGAGAGACAATGTTGTGACATCCTTTTTCAGTTGTCAGAGTGTCTTCATTTGGTCTACAGAGGCAGAAAAGATGGTCAGTCTCCCCAGGACATAAATCCTTTCTCTCTGATAAACCCTGAGACCATTCTACATAAGCTAATAGTGACTGGCAGGGGATAAGCTGTTCCAGGTTAGATGTGAACCAAGCACTTTCTTTTTACTGGCATGTAAAATAACTATTGAAATCCTGAAGTCAGTTGTGAAAATGCCAGGGATTTTTTTGAAACCAGGATAAAGCCCTGGGGATTTGTGGCAAAAAATGACTCTTCATTGGTCAGTGGAATACCCTGAAAATTTTCAGTGGTCTCCTGCTTATGTGTGAGAATATTTCAGAAATAGCAGCAATATTTCTGCCATTTAATATGATGCAAAATAACATCAAGGAATGTGAAACTGCCAGAGAATTCTGACAAATGAGGGTCCAGCCTAGCTGTTACTTGGGATTTGAAGTTAGATCGGGTAGATTTCTAAGATTTATCCTAATTCTGCTTTCTTTTATTTAATTCTTTATGCTTAAGAGCTGCAGGATGGAATTTCTTTGGAGTTTTTTTGTAAAACACTTAAGTAAACCTTTCATAAACGTGCAACTTTTTAATAGGAACTATAGCAGAATATTAAAATGCATCAGATAAATTGGTGGAAGCTTCATGTCTTCTCTTTCTGTTGTTAGTAGCTACAAAAAAGCCTGTACTTCTTTTCTCTCGTTCTGCTCTTCCTGTGCCATGCCTTTCCATCTTACACAAACCAGTATATGCACTTTTTTCTTTCTAGCACAGAGATGTACTGGTTTTACTTTTCCAACTTTAAATTGATTAGAACACATTAATTTTTAAAGAAGTGTCACATATCCTTAACCAAGCACTAAAAGGTTGCGAAGGCTTCGCAGTGTAAAGCCTGATCCAAAACTCAGTGAGAAGAATTTTAAAAATGTGGGCCTGCCCTTCATTAGCCCTCATGATATCTCTTGACAGGAGATGTGTGCTCACGGTGCCATGCCAGGCCAGGGCAGGACCAGCTGCCATGCACCATTTACCCTCTGTCAGCAGCTTCACTCACAGCCTGGGCAATACTGTACACGCGAGTCTGTCATGCGTCAGCATCAATTAGGCTCAGTTTGCTGCGCTTGGGAAAAGCAACAGCCCTCCTATTAACCATTTTTCTTCTTTCCTTCCCCCCCAACCTCCCCACACTTTCTCCTTACCCATCCCCATTTGACTCTCCAAGTAAGCCATTCGACTCAGCAGAAGGGTTTTCAGGGCTGTTCTTGCAAATAGTCATGGCAGTTTGCTTAAAAATAACTCACTGATTCACACGAATTGATTTCAGTGCAAGAAATTGGATTTATTGGTACTGTTGTTTAAATGGGGAAGTTAGATACAGCCCATGCTCTTACAACCATTCTAATTTTCCCTTTCTGTTGTTATGAAGAAGAATTGATGTCTGCCTGTCTGTACATGTGTAGATATATATAGATATAACTCTAACTGTTCATAACCAGGCTGGATGGGGTTTTAAGCTATCTAGTCTAGTGGGAAGTGTCCCTGCCCATGGCAGGTGGGGTTAAACCAGATGATCTCTGAAGTCACTTCCATCCCAAATTATTCAGTGATTCTGTGAAATATGCATATTTACATGATTCTATGAGCAACCTGATCTAGTGGGAGGTGTCCCTTCCCATGTCAGGGGGGTTGGAACTAGGTGATCTTTAAGTCACTTCCAACCAACCCATTCTATGATTCTATGGGCACTTGCAGACACAGATTATAATAGTAAACTTTAAACTGATTGTAAGGCCAGGGAACTAAAATATTTCATTAAACTTGTATCCTCTGACTGTTCCGTATGATGCATTCAACATGTTTTCAATTGCAGATATGCCTTTGCGGTGTTTTTCTGGGTATTGTTGTTGAAGGGCAAGGCTAAAATTTCCCCAGCTTCATGAGAAACCACCATGTGTGGTCATGCCAAATTTGACTCACTATTTTGTGGCTTTTCACCACTATTATGGAGGGGGTGGGGAGCAAGACGACCACCCATGGTGCATTTTCATTGAGCGGTGACAAGGAGCGAATGGTTTCACTGATGAGTGTTCAGAGAACAGCCTCTTCTGGCTGGGTTTTCAAGTACTTCCCTCCATGTCTCCCCTCCCCAAATTACAGCTTCTTCCTCTGTGTAGGTATAGAACACCCATGACTATTTATATAATAAAAGAGCTACTGTGTACTTTAATGGACAGCTAAAGACATTTTCACAGGTCTGTATCCCCACGGGATTTATAGGGACTTACAGGCCTGGTCAGTTTGTAAAACCATGATAGCCCAAGAGACTGTTGTCAGATGTTGGTAACAAGACAGTGTTTGAAAGGAATCAAAACAATATAAATCCTGTGAGATGTGTGGCAGCAGGATGGGTTCTAATGGAGAGGAAGACAGGGTCGACCACCGCACAAGAGAACAAGGAGAAGAAAGTGTTTTTTCCCTTTCAAGCCTCCAGCACCAGCAGGGGTAAGCAGGTTTCTAAAAAGAATCTCATCAGCGGATCAATCCAGTGTAACAGATGGAGTGCACAGATATTGTCTATCAGATTTTCATCGCATGTGGCAAACAAATACATTGTTGCAACTGTTAGCAGCCAAACTTTTCCCTTTTTTTATAAACGTAATTACCAAGAGTTGAAAAGAGCTGTGGGTTAATGATTTCCTAACTATAACTATAGGAGGTTTGGTACATAGTAACTTCCCCAAGGAATATATTAGCAGGAGATACAAAGTCACTGAGCATCTTGGATGGGGAGGTTTGGATATGCAGAAGTAGATGCTTATAGCAGTGCATTTTGAAAAGTGGAAATTTTCCTAGAAGGGAGACTAAACTAGACTAGACTGGATCTTCATCACTGTAACTGGCAGGTTTGCAGTGTGGAGAGTGGAGACAAACTAGTCCACAGCATCCTGAAGTTTTGGGCTTTGCTGCCTTTATAAAAGTATTTGCAAGAGGAGAATTTGAAAGAGATGAGAACAGTCTGATAGGTGTGCACAGTTACAGTCATAAGAGACAAGGTATCAGGCTATTAATTAATTTCATAGTGTTATCAATATTACTATTAATAACATACATTTCAAATGTAGAATGTAGATTTTCTTCCATGCTTAAGACTCACAGTGCAGATGTGTTTTCCCTTCTAGATTTGCCATAAAGTTTCTCCATAGTGTTCATGAGGATTCTCAGTCTTTCTGTCCCACAATTTCTCAACTTAGCAATGGAGCTGTTTAAGACAGGGACTAACTTTTTATCCATTGTTTAAAGCATAATAAACCCGGTGAGACCAAATTACAGCAATTACACGTCATTGATAAGGTGGAAGAATTATTCTGGTCTGAAGAAACCAAGTTTCCAACTGAGGAATTGCATATCCTGACATCAAATATCCCTGGTTAATAATGTAATTCCAAACATTTCTGATCTTGGAGGCTTGGCCACAAAAAAAGGAAGATTTTTGAGGAGCAACTGAATACTGCATACTATTTAAAACAACTCTATATTATAATGAATTTTCTTTAAATTTTTCAGCATATATGATATTATTCAGTGTTTTTAAAGCATGCTGTATGTGGTCAGAGCTTGAGCCATCTCAAATAAAGATTGCTTTCTAAATTGGCTTCTGTGAAGAACCCACCACCCCACAGTGCAATTTTCTGTTTTAGTTTATTCTTTGATTCCAAGTATTCTAAAAGAAAAAGCTAAAATAGCATTTACACCCTTGCTTCCTCCAAAATACTTCTACTTCTGGGTGTACTTTCTTTACACAGTAACTCTGTAATTCTAGCTCTGCAGGAGCTCTGGTGTCTTTCTAGTATCATAACCAGCATTTGCATTTGCATGCCTAGCTACTGAATAACCTCACTTCTGGGAACAATTAACTACACCCCTTCTGTACCTCTCTTTATATGCTTATTAATTGAGCCCTGCCTTCCTTTTTTCTTTCAAAAGGATGGAAATTGGCAGGTAATCTCTCCTCACCCCTTGCCCCACGAAGATGATGGGCAATTTGCCCTACTTCCTCCTAAGTCTTGAAGACCTCTTCCCCTGGATCTGTAAAGTGTGAGAGAGACCTGGAGACAGGTACATATTCACCTGGTACTAAGCAGCTCTTGCTGTTAGCTTCATTGTGCATCCCCTGTAGAATAAATGTACAGAGAACATCTTGCACCCAAAAGCTCAAGACCTAATCACAATGGTAAATAAATGTGTCATGTTTTTGTGTAGTATGGAGTCTTTGACTTGCCTTGAAGTGCCCACCAACCTCTTACATGTGTTGTCAGGATGGCTTTGGCTAATATATGCTGATGGAACTATATCTAAGGCACAGGGAAACTTGCAGTGAGTGTAATGGAAGGCTGAGTGAATCCTACCTACTGGCACATTTTAGTACAGATGTGATTGTTCAGAAACTACCTTCATGGACATGTGAGAATTATTGATGAGTGATTTAATTTAGGATTCTCATCCATCTATCTGAGAGAGCAAAAACCCCTAGCTAGAGACAGCCTGTTTGGAGGGCTTAGGTGAGCTTGAGAAACTGAGCAACTAGATGACAATGTCATTAGGGGCATAAATAAAAAGTTTAAGAAAAGACAAAGTAATGATACTAGGAGACATAAATTACCCATCAGGTGTTGACTGGGACTCACTAAAGGAGTCAGGCTGTCCATGGTATATTATGGATTACAAGTATATATGTAAATATGTATTATATTGAGAGTAAAAGGAGAGCAAGCAGGCTTAGCATGAATGGGTTGCTCACGTCAATTTAAATGGATTTTGGACATGTCAGTGTAAATATTTACTCTCAAATGGCATAGGAAAAGCAAGGATACAAATGTAGCAAGTAAATATCTTTCTCTAGAAGCTAAGATGATTATGGAAGTGACCTAGACTGATGTTGACAGATATAAGATTAGCATTTTCAGGAAGAGTATGCTGTTTCTGAAGTAAATTTTGTACACAGTCTATCATAGCCAGACATCAACCTCCTGCACCTGCTTACCTCAAATCAGATATTTAGTTACCTAGTAATAGTGCATCTAATTATTCTCAAGGAAAAAAATAAATTACATATATGAAACAAATTACTACTTTGGGACTTAGTAAAAGTTAGGCTTAATGAGTAACCAAGGTACAATTTTGTCTGTACTTCATTGTCAAATACTATTGAAATAGTAATATTAGGCTCCCTTTGTTCTCATAATCTTGAGTTTGAAATACAAATGGAATTTAAGATATTAGGTCAGTAGGTTTATTGGAGAAAGTAAAGCTTAAAGGAAATTGTTCAGCGTTACTCTAGTAATACATTAGTGCTACTGATAAAAAGCACATGTACCTTTCTAAACCCACTTTTGGGTTTGAAGCAAAGCATGGCTCAGCTGGAATTTAGGAGGGAGAAAGCATATTAGAAAGTATATGCCCCCAATGGAATGGCTTGTTAACAATTTCCATCTTTGCAGACCTTGACCAGTTTACTTCCATTTTGATTGTATAAGGTAGGAAATCTGTAGTTTTACAAACAGCCAAACTGAGATTTACAAAGGCTAACTACCTTCATCAGAAAAGCCAGAGTCAGCCTTGGTGTTCTGTAGCTCCTGGGCTTGAGTATTTAAAACAGACATTTCATTTTTATAGCCTGTACAAGTTGTTAACTCCAGGTGAAAAATAGACTAGTGAGGTCAGGTCAGTATGTGCATCTTTACTTATGTAGTAACCGTAAACTGTAGGTTGTATTTGTGTGATGGGAATAGAAAACCCATGTTAAATGAAGCTGCAAATACCCTTAAATCTCACTGGAAGCAGTTAGACTGAAAATTAATAACAATTAAAATTTGACAAAGCACAAGCGGCAAATTACTTGCATTCCTTCTTCCTCTAGGAATTAGTAGAGGAAATATGAGCACCTGATGTAGAAAAGTTTGCCAGGCCGTTGAGTTCAAGACAAGGATCAGGAGACCTGACTTCTGGAAAAATTAGGACTGAATACATTCTTATATGTATTTTAATGACCTCCGAATAGCCTAAGGATGTATTCAAAAGTGAAATAAAACCATCTAAATAAAGCAAGGGTGGGAGTGTCCTATGGTATCTGCAGACAAGAGGGACAAGTGGATAAAATTTATCTTTAGTGCAGAGCATTTCATAAAAAGGAGCGTGGTCCAGTGCAGGGCTTGGAGCCAGGAGCATCGTGGGCTCCAATCTGTTCCAAGCCATCGACGCCATCTGACCCGGGCAGGTCACTTGACTTCCTTGTGCCTCTGTCAATCCAGCTGGAAAATTGGGTAACAGAAGCAGGACCTTGCTGAAAAACAGATGCTCCATCTGAGTTGAGCTGTCCTGGATAAACAAATTGCAAAACATTGATAGATACCACAGTAAAAGAGATTTGTGTCCGAGTTCGCGGGTGAAATGCGGAGCTCACAAGCTCACACTGTGGAGCTAAAACTGTTACATGGTGGAAATTAGAACAACGGGAAGACAATGGTGGCTGGAGTGAGCGTTGTGTAAGATGTGGTTGGTGTTCAGTAACTAGAGGAAGCACACTTGACATTTTCTGGCAAAGCCACACATTAAATGCAGTCCTGAAGGTCCTGAGACACTAGTTCAGGTTGTATTTTACCACATTTTAAGACTTAGGTAAGAACTCCAAAACCACTGTTCCATGGCAGTGTAAGTTGTATTTTAAATAGTTGTTCTTTGGCCCTTCTGATATTAAGAATGAGGTGAGGTTGGCTTGAAGAATCCAAGATGTTTAGAAAGGTCTTGAGCAGAGTGAAGTGCTTAATCATTCATCTTTAGAGTGGCAGATAATTTCGGAGGCAGAAATATTGAAAAGCCACACTAATATTGAGGAGGAAAAACTGACAACTTGAAATGTTTCTGGGGACTTGTGTGTAAGAACTGAATGTCCAGGAAGTCATTAGTTTTCTGTCCTCGTACTTAGTCCTGGCAAGGAAACTTTTTGTTGGAAGATGTGTTATTATGGCAGCAATGGAATTGCTTTGAGAGACATCCAAAAACAATCTCAAGAGCTGTACAGAAAATTGCTAACTTCTCTGGACACAATAAACCTGGTATTTTCTAATTCTATAACTATGTTCAGACTTACCTGTCCTGTGGGTTACTTTGTGTCAGGCTGCTCTGTGGACCTTTTTGTTCTGGTCACCTAAGGAAGCGTGTGTGTGTTTCCTGAAAATACTCTCTGCTGTCAGACAGGCCATGGGAATGGAAAGGCAGGGGCAATAACTGTGCTGAGTTTTTGGATTTTAATCTATTTACATGATTTTTTTTTTCTACCTTTGGTATTAAATGTCTTCTTTCTTTCATATGAGTGCAGCAAGTTGTTAACTTGTACACAAGATTAAGAGGTTAAACACAGGCAAAATGAGAAGGTGGTTTGTGGGGTTTTTGTAGCTACAAAGGAGAGAGATGTGTATCCAGAGAGCAGTATTCACTTAGCACCTCTGCCATAGGCATCCGAGAGAAGGTGGTTGTGATCACTGTCACTGAGTTTTGCTTCTTCTTGATAAAGACCAGGACAACAGATGGTTTCTCCAAGACATACCTACCATCGTTTCTTTGGTTTCCAGCTGTCAAGGTCTGGAGTAAACTTTGTCCAAGTATATTTTGTAACACACAAGACAGTGTTGCTTGTTTAAGCCTACCTCCTACATCTTTTTATAGTTCCATTAGCAGAAAATGTCCTCTACTGGGAGAAATGATGAGGCATGAGGCACCTTTTGCGAGTGCACCTGGCAATAACAATAGACTGTGAGCTACGAAGGATGACATACTGCAATGAATTTGGGATGGAATTGATGTCTTTTAGAATCAACGAGGATTGGTTGAGGAACAGATTAAAAGAGTTAAAAAGGCAACAGTGGGGTTATTCTCTTGGCAAAACTTGTTCTAATTTGCAGTCATTTATGTCCCATCCTTCTCTAACCATCCACAGGGACTCCTGTGCCAAATGCACTGGTCTTATTAGTATGTCACAAGGTCCCATGCCCAGTGGCTGTCAGTACTCAGTCACAGCAGAGGTGGGCAGTGTGCCATATAGACATCACAATGCACTCATAGGGCAAGTGGTCTGTCTGTGCTGCAATATCAAGTAAATTACAATAACCAGAGCCTTCAGCTTCCTTCATAAAATATCAGTTCTCGCATAACTAATTGTGAGCTGCAAGGAGGTGGCCCTTCTCCTTGTTTCAGTCTGATAAATTGCCATAAGGTAAAATGAAATAGATTACTAACCACAGCATTGCTCTTCTAGGATGTCACGGGAATGTAATGCAGTTGCAAATGGAGAGGGCAGGTGGTCCAGACAACTGCAAATGGAGAGGTGTCAACAAGACAGTCTTCTATTAAGAAGTGATGCAATTATGAAATGGTTTGAGGACCCCTGTATTAACCCCTAAAGCAACAGACACCCTCTGAGGGAGTTGCCTTCTGACTGACTTTTGCCTGCTGAGCTGTATTTCTCCCCCTTGGTAGAAGCATTTATCTTGTAATACATTTCTGTGTTTCTGTCTGTGACAGTGAGCCTTGCCATCAGAGAAAGAGTCGAAAGACCAAAACAGGATACATTTTTTTTTTAAAAAGGAAAAGGATTGTTATGAATTGAAGGGACAGTAGTGACAGGTAGAGACTGAAACTGGCAGTAATCAAACAAATCGGGGATGAGGACTTCTAGGCCAGGCTGAGAATATAAACTTGTGCTGAAGTAAGTTTTTCTCAGGTGTGGGCTTAGGGAGGGAAAGCTGGAGCAACTCTTCCATTAGCATCACCTTGACTGATCCACCTGCTGTGGGCTGTGAGGGAGAGCTGCTGCCTGGCTCCTGGCTCTTCCACTAGGACTTCATTCTCCAGGGCAGTGTTTGTGGCTGCTATAAGCAAGTGAAAACAACTGAATTGATGGCAGCACTGGCTTCAGGGATGGGGAACCATTTGGGTTTGTTTTATCGGAAAGATTTCCTTCCTGGCTCTGGCACAGTACTCAGGAGAGGCTTTAAGTTGGCCAAACCCTGTTTCTCTGTTTCTCATCCAGATGAAGAAGATGGTGACACTTGTCTTCCCAAGGGAAGTCACAGGAAATCTGAAAGTCATCCTGTAAGGCATGGGTGTGGAGCTGCTCATGTGCTGGTACGTGAAGCTGGCTGCTGGGCCCTGAGCCAGCCATGCACGTAGAGTCCCTCTGGGGACAGCAGGACTTCAACATATGCTGGAGTTTAAGCATGTGCTGAAATGCTTCATAAATGCAGCTCTTTGTGACTAAAAGTACTTATGTGATGGGTTGATTAAGATCACGGCATTTCTGAGAATGCTTTTTCTTTCCTCTTAAAAAAAACCCCTGGCTACTATGGCTCTGCACTTAGCACAATGTTGATTTAATGAAGTTTTTCTGTATTTATACTAAAGGCATGGCCCTAGGTTTTTATATGTGGGTCTTCTTGAAGGAAGAGTGGGAAAAGGGGAAGAAGCAATCTAGTTCAAACACTGTATCTGTTTGGGGTCTTAAAAGCAACTGTTGCATTCTATAATAAGGAAAACTCACTCAAAAATACAGAATTAATGACATTACTAGAAGCAGGTTTAAAAGTTGGTTACGGAAGCTGAGCTTTATAAATAAGAGTGAATTCTAAGCTGAGGTCTCTGAAATGCCAATTACAGTCACTTCAGTGCATAGGGGCATGCTGAGCTTTTGCTGGGAGAGTTAATGAGCAATTTCATAACATGCTATATATCACTTTAAGAAGACATGATAAATTGCCACTAATGGTATTGTGTGTATAAATGGGAGCTGGTTTTGCTCTGCATTTAGCTCTAGTGATTGGGTGGTACACCTGGAAAGACTTGTATTTTAATGGGGCCTTTTTAGCACTTTTGCACCTCGTATGTTCTGGATTATATATGATTGATGGCTTTGAAATGTATGGGAAGGAAAGATATGTGGATTCTAATGCTTTTAAACCATTTGTTTTTCAGTCTCTGTAAAAGGCCTCTCTGTTTTTCGAGTAATGGTTTATACTTCTCGACTAAACAGAAGTATGGTTCTGAGACTTTGCCTTTAACACTATAAATCCAGGGTTTTTTTTAATAGGACGGTCATTCAGTTTACAGTGTTCTTTAGAAGAGATAGCTACTTACATTCTAGTCATTAAAGACAAATAAGTAGGTGGTTTGGTAAAAGGATAATATGATGCATGGAGTGGGTAAATAAAATAAAGTAAAATCAGAGTTTGTTTAGCTTCTATTGTGGAAATTCTCCTAGTTCCCATTTGATATAATGTCCCTTTCTCACCCAAGTCATACCAATAACTTCACAACCACAACCTGTCTGACTTTTTCCCTCTCCTGCTGGACCACAGTGAAGCTTGCTTTGCCCGAAGAGGTTGCTGTGGAGCAGCCTTTAAGAATTCTCCTCTCCCTGTCTAACCTGGGGAGGGACAGACCCAAACTAGAAATCAAACCCAGACTGCCTCCATGGAGGTGTAAACACACTCTCAGATTATCTCCCATTGATACCCTGGTGCAGCATTCAGCTCTTTTTTTTTTGTTTTTATGCTTCTATGCATGCTTAAAGCCCAGAGAATCTCCTGTGTGTTTCTTGCTTGTGCAAAATCTGGTTCTTCTGGAAGGCAAACCCTTAGCACTGGCTGAAGCCATGAGAAGTGCTGAGATGCTGGAGACAGCTTCTCCTGCAGCTCTTTCCATCTGCCTCTGAGGTTAGTGGAAAAAGCACAGACTTTTATTGTAGCTTGAATTAATATTGTAGAAATGAGAGATAAGGACATTAACCCTTGAAGCCACATGTTTTACTGTATTGCTAATCACTTATTGCCTCTGTCACTTGTAGCTGACTTTTTCAACTTAAGTCACTTACAAGCTGTTAGCGATCCCCAGCATTGTCTGTAAAGTGGCACCTCCTCTTAACTGGATTGCTGGTTTCTGCTTCTGAAATGAATCAAAGAAGCAAGGATACCGTGTGGCATTTCTTACCTGTGCTGTTATTTGTTACCCTAGGACTGAAAGTGCTTAGGTGAGATGTAAAGATCACAGGCTTCCCTTCACTGCCTTCATCATTTCATGTCTTTCAGAAGCCAGATTCATATTCTTTAAAACACTAAAGCACATCTCACTGTATTTCTCAGTTTCACATCCCTGTGTAAGGACATGAAACCTGTCCTGTTGTCAAGTTCAATCAGGGGAAGAGATTAGATGACATTATGTCCTGGGTTAGGCTCAGGACAAATGTGTCCAAGACAGGAGACATTGCAATGGGTTTGCAATGGTTTTGAAATGCATTCTTGTTAAAATTAAATCTCAAAATAATTATGCTAAGGTACTTTGCCCCTCCTTCCTATACCTCTTTACATGTAGTTTTTGATCTTTGTAAGTTTTTCATGAAAACCCAGAAGAGTTGAGACTCCTGTGTGGAGGCTTTGGTATGGCCTTATTTATGTGCTACCTGGCATTTAAAGCCTTCCTGTAGACTTTTTTACTGCAAAAGTTCTCCTACATCCTACTCCAAAGAATTCTGAGACAAATATGCTTGTTTTTATTCAAATTAATGTATCTAATCTATTTAGTATTTAGGTAGAATGTCTCATCTGCATTTGGCAATTTATCCTCAACAGCCCTGTTTTGAGTAATATTGTTATTCTTTATCTCAGGCAGGGTTTGAGCACAGCACGCATGTTTCCTGTCCAGAATTTCATAGGCACACTCAAGCATCCCCTGCCTGCATAACAAATTTGCTCAGGATGGGCAAATCTTTATGTGGAAGATGGGATAATGATAGTCTGTATGTTGTTGAACCCCAACTTTGTGAGTCCAGAAGAGACCAGGTGCAGGGAGGGCTGTGAAAATACTTGCTGATATGAGCTTGATGCTTGGTTAGAGTGCAGCAGTGTGAGCTGCTGAAGATCATGTAAAACCAGCCCAGAGTGACTTCCTTAGTGCCAGGTTACACATTGTCTACAGAGCCAGGAACTGAATCCACCCTCTCTTCAATGTCTCAGCCACTCTCAGTAAATAAATTATTTCTTCCATAATACATTTGAACATGGGATCTGTGCCACAGTTTAAAAACAGTGAAAAATCTTACCTCTTTTTTCAGAACAACAAAAACAAACAAACAAAAAAAAACCCACACAAACCCCCCCCCTCCAACATAAAACCAGGAGTTAGCTTAGGGAAGGAAGAAGAAGCAAGACAGACCTCTTGCCACCCAGCCCTCGTATGAAAGTTGCCCCAGGCAATTTCGTTATGTCCATGGAAGCATATGATATTCATTGCATGGGCCCATCATTAATGCTGACTCTCTGGGAACCTGTCTTATGTTGTTTCCACTTGGGGCAGGTTAGCTAGAAAATTGATCCGATTTTATTAAAGAGTAATTTTCTTTGCTGTCTGGCAGGAGTCTCTGA
Source organism: Turnix velox (assembly GCA_013400935.1). NCBI lineage: Eukaryota > Metazoa > Chordata > Aves > Charadriiformes > Turnicidae > Turnix > Turnix velox. The sequence continues at coordinate 190,552 of VZTY01000737.1, read as the reverse complement.
AAAGATGTTTTGTCTGTTTAACACTTGGTGATTTCTCTAATAGTATCTCAGAAGTCTGATGCCCAAATTGACATTCACACACAAAACAACTTTGTGGCTATATTTTTTACTCCCAGTGTGGACAGTTTAAAATAAAGCTCAAAGGATCCCTCCCCATTTATGCTGCAGGTGAAAGCATTGGTTTTATTCACATCCCTTTAATTAAAAATATAATGCATTTACATTTACAAAAGGTTAATTATCCACCCTTTTTTTTATACAGTTAATTCTAAACAAATGGTGGTTTTTATTGTATGGTTTGTGATTTCTCACAGTTGGACTCTTCACTTAGTCTTTGATGCAGTCATCATATTCGATAGTGGTAAATACTCTCTGATTCTTAGTTCTTACTCTCCCTGGATAGAATCTGTCTTCCATCCAGACTGAACAAGTTTTGAACAAAACCACAAAAAATAAGAAAAGAAATCCCACCTCTCTTCTAGTTTGGTGGAGTAAGGCCCATGTGTAATAAAGAAGCAACTTTATTTTGCTTAAAGGTTTTTTTGAAAATTCCCACTTAGCTGCCCATTGATCAAAGGATAGTGGTTTAGTCAGGCTCATGGCTTAGAGGGATAAGATCTGTGAGAAAGAATTTTGCCTCTGACTGACTTTATTGTGTAGGCAGTTGGGGATTCCTTCTAGTGGTTAAAAAAAATCATATATATATATAATTTGTCTTTTGGAGATGTGATAGTGTGAAACAGATTTTAGGACAGAGCAGGTTGAGGTGGAGATTGTAAAAACATTCTCAGAACATGTTTCTTTAAAATTATCTGCCAGCAATCCTTTGTAACAGGAACCTGATATTCTCCAAAGCCCAGCAGCTGAGGCCAGATGTTTGTTAGTGGTGTGTGTAGAGGCCACCATCAACCAGGATGAAGTCAGGATGGAGTCTAGTGTGAGAATTGTTTAAGGATGTGGGTTGGGTTCATGTGGTCTGGGAGTAAAACTTGCAACCTGTAGCTGTTGGTTTTGATAGTACAGGAGGATGTGGGAACAGCCCTGGATATTTTGTGAAGTGGATTGACAAGATGCTCTGTGCCTGTTATAGATGTGCTGAGAAGGTGAAGGGGGTGATGTGCTGAGGGAGGAGGCTTACCACATTCTTCCACTCACCCTTGGGATCTAGAAGACAAGAGAAGAGTAAGGATGTTACTCCTTAACATGGGTGCCTTTACTCCCTCTATGTTCTCTTTTACATTGACTTAGTTTAATTCAAGAATTCAGGACTCAGAACCCATTGCAAAGCCTGCTGAGGTGTGGTTAATGGTCTAACTTAAATGCAGTATAATTTTTTTTTAATTTAATAAACTAATTAAATAAATTTAAACCAGAGTCAAACAGCACATTTCTAGCTTCAAATTTTGCACCAGCTGAACTTGGAATAAATTTTTGATAACTAAAGGCAGCATCTTGATTTTCTGAAATTTCCCTAGGGTTTGACCTTAGAACTGTCTTTCCTGCCCTAAATCCCCCCCCAGTTGCAGAGAAATCTGGCAAAGATCCTGCAGATGTGTGAAGTTTCATTCCTTTTTGAAAATTCTTGGCTTTCTCACTCTTAATTCGAGATTGGCTGTAGAGGAAATTGAAGTCAGTTTTTAATACACCATACTCTGGACACGTCAAAGCACTTGCATCATGTAACGTGCTTTATCAGACACTGCACTCCTTTTTCCCAGATTAAGTTTCTCCATAGCATGTCTGAACAAATGAGTTTGTTAAGGTGATGGGCAAGGACTTACAGCCAGGGTCTGTCAACCTGAATCCTACCTCCCTTCTACTGGGGGGCTGCAGGAGGAGTCAGAATGTCATGGAGAGAGGCAGTGCTCAGCCTGAGCCAGCCAGGCTCAGGGAAACCTTGGGTTGCAACTTCCCAAGTGGCTGTGCTGAAGTTATTCCCAAGTGTAAAATTATAGTTGAATCTGCTTTATAATAACCATGTCCTGAAATAATTTGAACAGACGCTGTTTTAAAGAGCTGAGCATTATAATTTGTAGTTCCTGTGAAAGTTTTTCCCCTCTTGCAAATTAAATGTTTCCCAGGTTGCAGGACACGTTGGTGATGTTATTTTCTTGTTTTGTTTTGCTCGCCTTCTCAAAGCAGAGAACATGCACAATACCTCCCATAATTTGGCATCTGTCATAATCAGGCCTTCAGCTGGATTTCCATCTTGGATTGGTTGATGGTTTTTTGTTTTACTGTCTTTCTGAGAGTAAGGGAAGTTATACTATATGTGAGTATTATAATCACAGTCTGATTGACCTTTCTGTCTACCAGCTCTCTTCAAATATTTTAAATCTATTTAGGAAAGAGTGGAGCACTTCACTTGCCCTTGAGCAGGTAGTATACACTCACAGCAAAGGCATGACCCTATGGAGATCCTTTCTATAACTTCTCTTTTGCAATCCCACCTGCACTACCACAAAATATGGCCAGAGATGGAAGATTTGGTGGTGTTTGCAGCTTCTGTGTGGAACCAAGCTGGCTGTGGAGGGCTGTAGAATATGACCCTTGTGTTTGGGATGATCCTCTTTCCCTCTCTGTTTCTTCAGTTTGCTTGGAAATACAAATGTATGTGCATCAAGGCAATGCAATACTAGGAATAATGTTTCCAGTCTCATGCACAAGTCAGTAGCAGAATTTCAGCTTTATAAATTCCTTTAGGTATGTAGCTCACTGTACAGCTTTTTTCCTCACTGCAGTTATCCATTAGCTTAAGACTTTCATAACCCAGGAGGACACTTAAATCTCTCTTCAATCATTACGCCTCTGAACACTTTCCCCTAATGTCATGGCTTTCTTTTGAAATCTTTTGTCTTACGATTTTTATCCTGCATTTACCTGCATTGAATCACATTTGCCATTGTAGAGGAATTTTCCTGCATTACTCTGACTTTGTATATTCTGGATGGTTAAGGTGATGCCTTCTGTTTCTTTGGGGAGACAGAAAAGTATGTGTTCCTCAACCATCTGTCAGATGCTGAGAACTCTGAACTTGGTGCATCTTGACTTTCTGACTGTCTTCGTGTGCTTCCCAATGCAAAGCATGTGGAGATCCCCCAAAGATTTGGCATCTAAATGCTGCTGAGTCCCACACTCCATTTTTTCTTCCTGCCACCATGGGCCGTCTCACACCTTAGTAAGGGAGAGGATTATGGTGGCAGGAACCAGCTCAGATGGTGTTGACAGATCCAACAAGAGAGCAAACCAGTGCTGCTTCCACTGCACCCACTGGGCTTTGCTCAGCCTCTGGAGCGTAGATGTTGACCCGAGAACACACTTTGAGAAATCATCATCCAAGTCATGTGGATCTGCTTGTGCATAATCTTTTTTTAAAGCAACAAAACAGTTTGTGCTGTCTCCAGGATTCATAGGAGCCAGCTATTTCAGAGTGTTATTTACTTTTATGATGTTTATCTTTCGCCCACTGGTGGGTGTGAACATCACTGGCCTTACAGTGTGCAAAGCAAAGACCTTGGACTATTTTTACATTGGACTTTTTTTGCCCTTTTAGTTTGTGCAAACTTTACTTTTAAGGATCCCTCAGAGCTGTAAAAACAATATAGCACAATCCGATGCTTTACAGCTGAGAAGAGGAAATTAAAACACCCTATGTTTTTCAGTTTTAGAATTGAGGTCTGTGTGAAGTAACCAGTGAATGCAGTTATTTATGGCAAAAAGTATGAATGACTTCAAGTATTTCATTCCAATCACTTTTCCCTCACATTTTTGATTAATGAGGCAAAGGAAAAAATAGTATAAACCTGGTACTGTAAATCAGAGATTAATTAAATGAAAACTTAATAATTCAGAGTAGCTTACTCATGTGTCTGCGAGTGTGGATATTACTTGATACAGTATCAAGTATGCATGTATCATCCTTTTCCTAGAACTGATTTTTAATTATTTAGCTTAAAATTATTTTCTTCTTTCTCTCCTGTTACTCAAGTTAGAGTTGACTTTATCTTCTTCAAAGACTGGGATTTTGGTTCTGAATTTTTTTTTATTAAGAAATAAGCAGATGCTTATTAAGAGCTTATTTACTGTCTGACCCTTAATTTGAACAATGCGTGACTATGAGATTGATAAATACACAGGCTTCCTAAGAACCTTAAATTCTGTGCATAAAACTTAAGACATCATTATCTGATGTGACTTTGCCTCTGACCTGCAAAGTAGAAAGTCAGAATCAAGCCCTTTGTCTGGCAGTGTTAGCAGCCATCCTTCAGCTTGCAAACCTGTGCTGGTTGAGAGAAAGTTCCTTGTGCATTCTGCTGTTTACCTAAGGGTTATATTCAAGACACTCTCTGAACAGCTTGGCTGATTATTGAAAAATGCCTTATAGTAACTTCCAGCCTAAGTTGATCGATATTAGTGCATAGCTTTACATGGGAGGGAGGGAGCTATTTAAACATTGAGAGCCTCCGGGGTAACAGGGAATGAAAAAATAATGCAGAACAAATACGTTGAAGGGTTCAAGAGAGAAGAGTATCTTGTCTCTGTGCAGGGGAAAAAAAAAGTTGTTAAATTGCAGCAGAAAAACCATTTGAATTCCCTATTAATAAAGTAAAGGTGGATTTTTCCCTAGGCCAAAAACTGAGGAGAAAAAAAAAAAAAGAAAAGCAAACCAAACAAATTATATTGCTTCAGAGAGAAGCTGAGTTATCTATACATATCCTACCACAGAAAGCTTCACTGCAAGTCTCTGAGAAATTCTTGCTCTGTGGCTGAGTCCTAAGCCCTCAGCTGGGAATCATTCCCCATGCCCAGTGCAGGCAAAATTCAGAGAAACTGATTTCTATACCAGAAACACCAGAGAAAAGAAAACCTCACTTCTTTCAGCATCTTAGAACATGCAACAATGTAGATTGGAAGGGTCCTAGCCCTTAAAAATTATGCCTTTTTGTGCCCTTCACAAAAATGTAATAATTAAAAGGTGAATGTCTGAATGTTTTATTTTGATGTGTAGATTTTTGCATCTTTCAAATGATCTGTGACATTTGAGATGCCTTGATGGAGATAGAATCATTGTTCTGGTTTATTGATGGGAATGTGGAAAGGGGAAATGATGCTGCAAAAGACACTTCCTCTTCTTCAGAGAAATTAAAAATGAAAGATTCACAGAAGTCTTATGGCAGATGACATCCTAAGAAACTGTAAGTCAGGAGAGATAGTTTTGCCACAGATTTTTCCCAACTTATGCAAGAAGCATCAGCTTCCCTTGTCCCAGTACCCAGTATCAACCCATGAGTCTTTGGTATTGTCAGTTCTTAATGAAACCATCAGGTTGCACCCTTGCATTCCCATGATGGTTGAGAAGATAGAGAAGGATGCAGGAGGAGCTGATGGGAAGAACCTGACAAAAGGGCGGTGGGGGAAGAGAAGAAATGGGGTTGTATCATGGAAAACGAGAAATAAGTTGATCTCTTTCACAGAGCAAGATAGAAGATGAAAACCCAAAGTCTAATGGCAAGGGAAGTTAATTGACTTGTTGAAAGATCTCTGGACAGAGGGTAGAAAGCATAAAGCCTAGTGGTGAAAAGCTCCTGTAAAGCCTAGGGGTGAAACTTCTGGTGTGTGTGGTTAAAATTCTGTAGGAGCGGGAGGTTTCTGCTACAAAGTCAAATGATATGGGAAATTATATGCTTGTGGGAGATTTATGGAAAAGCAGTGATGACTCTTCCTTCATATGAATGTTTCTTATATGTAATTCTGGTTTCACTCTGTAGTTTTCTAGGAGAGGAGGAGTTCTAAGAGCAGTTGTGGAAATACTTTGCAGTGTAGAATCCATTTTCTTCTTGAATCGAGTTAGCAACGTATCTGATTATAGTACTACTATGGGGGAGGGATTCTGCAAGGCCCAGGAAAGAGTGGATCCAGTTCCTCCCTGCACTAACCAGCAATGCTGACTGGTGCCCCTGACTTGAGAAACATATTTTAGGAAGACTCACAACTGTAGCACAGGGCTATAATTTTGCTTTGTGACTCATGCTGAGATATAGTCTTTGTGTCTGGGCACCTAATAAAGCTCAGGCCACACCTGTTTATGGATGCAGCAAAATGGCAGGGAGCTTATTTTTGTCCCATTGATTCTGATGAATGCCACTTATAATCAACACCTCCACGAGGAACTGGCTTGTGTGCAGAAATGCTCTTTAATTGAAGGGAGCACGTCAGCAGCACGATGTGGTCCTGGTGTGTTTATCTCAGGAAAACCAGCACCTCTACAGTTACAGAAGAGCAAAGGCTTTGAATGTTTGTGTTTATTTTATGATTCCTATCATCATATATAAATTTGGTTAGTTTTTATGATCATTCTTGTTTGTAAAAAGTGGAATGTGGTCACTTTAGAATGAGATAATTAATTCTGTGTAGGGACCAGATGATAATTTTGGGAAGCATCCCTGTCCTGCAGAACATAGAGGTCACCGTGCTTTTCTGATGAAACAGAGAAATGACTTGCAAGAAGCTGTTAGGTTAATTACTCTTTAGAAAAGGGGGTTAAATTCTAAGAAGTGTGCAGCACTCTGTTGATAGAATGATGGCTGCTGGCAGATTAAAACAACAAAAATATTTTGGGAATTATCCCCCCCCTTTTTATTTGAACAGCACAACAAATTAAAGCTGTGAATTTTGACAATGGCTTTGGAGCTGGCAAGATTCAAATATTCATCAAATGAAACTGCATTTTAATGTATCAATTTGAAATCAAATGAAGGAACAATTTTAAAAAATTGGTGATAGAGATCTAAGAGATAGTCCCAAATTTAAAAACTAGTGATATAGATCTAAGGGATGGTCACTTGTGGTTTTTTTTAGTGACTGTGGATGGAGCTTAGAGAATGCTGGCAGCCTGCTGTGCCCAGAGCACGTTCTTCTCAACTAAGTTGCATTCAGTTGGATCAGAAGTACTGTCTATTTTTACTGCCCAGTGCTAACAAATTCATCTTCTGACCTCTCTTTATTATTGTTGTCAACATTTTTGACTAAATGTTTTGGTTTGCTTTTGGCAGAACACAATTTCCCTACTCCCCACCCCATAGCTCTAGAGGTTCATGTGGTGCTTGCAGTAGATGGTGTATGTGCACGCTGCATGTCATGGCCAACACAGAGCTTATGGTCATCAATCATTCGATTGTTCTTTAAACACTACTTTAACAGGCATTCGCTGTATAAATGGATCAGGTTATTGACCTTTGCCAGCAATTGCTTGCTACATGTCATCATGGCTTAATGACATTATCAAGGAACATATTCTGTATTGTAGACACTTTAAGGGGTTCATGCGTTGTCTCTCACTAGGACACATGGCTGGGTAAAGCATCTTGAATTTGTGAGTTATTTGATGTCATTATTAAAATATGCAGAGCATTTCCAGCTACTTACGGAATAGGAGAGTGAAATACTTCTCTTTTCTACAAATGCCAAGCCCAGGAAGAAGAATTATTTGTCATATTGGAATCCTAGTTTTGAAATCCTCCTTCTTTCTCCTTTACAATTTAATCTTCTACCCAGAACAGAGTAGTGCACTCCTCTGATATCCTGTGAAAATTGTTGAACTGTTCTGCAGAGCTCCAGCTGCAACTCCTCCATTTCTAGGAATACTATAGATCTAATTGGCATTATTAAATCATTACAGCACGTAATAGATGGGACTTCTGACTAAATCTACTATGTTTTTAATGAAGATAATAGCTTTAAAATTAGAATGGATACAGTATTCTTGGTTTATTTGCGTGGGGTGGGAAGGTTGTTAGTTGTAATGGCTGATTTAATTTAAATGAGGGAAAGTAGCTAGTTTTCTATAAATTTTCTCTTCTCCTTATAATTTAAGGTGGAACTGACTTTTCAAATCCTAAATTGTGAAATCGATCTAATCAGCTGACTATTTATATTTTTTTCCAGTGCATGGATCTACTGCAGTTTCTGTGGCTCCTCATGTCATAATCTTTCAGGTGGTTTTCTTTCACAGGAAAATATACACACATCACACAAGCTTCAGTCTTAAAATCCTACTATTTTGACGCTGCATTAAAATTTGGACTCTTCACAGATCAGAGAAAGAGTTCTTAAAGGCTTTAAAATGGGTATTAATCAATAAATCTTTTCACTTGATGGTGGAGAGAGACTCTTAGAAGGTTCAATAACCTGCAGGATAGATGTGGCAAAAATGCCTGTTTTTCTGTAGTCATTCCCTTTTTAATCCAAATATCTTTCTCTGCACAATGCAAAAGTCTTGCTGCTGTACTACTACATCAGGCATGTGTTACTGTTGGCTTATCTCCTACTGGTTGTTTGAGATCCTGTTTTTCAATATTCCAGATTCCTCTCCCTACACTGAATTCTGCTCATCAGTATATTCCAGACAGTTCTTTAGCTTTTGTCTTATTTTCCTTTTTCACTACAAAATACCTTCTTCTGTCATTTAAATTTAATGGAGCTTGTTGTCAAGTTTTCCTGATTCTTAATTAACAGTGTTCCAGTGAAAAGCTGGAGTGTAAAGCAGGAGGGACGGTCTTAAAGAAAAATAGGATTAAGATCAGAAGTAGTGAATTCTTGCCTCTTCCTGACTTTAAGTGGCTTTAGGTTAGTTACATTCTTTTTTCACCAGTTTCTAAAGTGACAGAAATAGTAGTAAGAGTTTTAACTCCTGGGAGTATTGTGGAGTTCTCTGCTCCACAGCTTCATGGATTTTGAACATTTGGAAGGAAAACAGTAACTTTTCGCCCAGATGTTCTGCACTGACACTTCAGAAGTTCAACAGTTAATTCTGGAACAGAGAAAGCATTTCTACTGCACAACAGTAAACCAGGTGTAACTTCAAGGAAGGAGGGGCAACAAGTAGGTATAAAACTGGTGCAGGGAGGAGAATCAGGACATGAAAGCACTATTTGAGAGTTTCTTCTAAGTAAATCTCCTCACAGCAGTCTCTAGTCTTTTTGCCAGGGTTACATTTGATTGCTGGCTTTGACAGCTCACTGTTGGCAATAGGTTTCATAAATGTCTAATCCAGCTGGATTTTGCTGTCTTCACATTTCCTTCCTACATCAATAGTGTGTACTCCTACCAAAAAAAAGAAAAAAAAAGAGAAAGGAGAAAGGAAGAAAAAAAAAAGGAGAATAAAAGCTGGTTGCTTCCATTATGGGATTTAAGATAAAACAGAAAATATAATCTTAATAATTAAAGCCATGAAGGCTGTGGTGGTGTTTTGCTTTGTTTTGTTTTGTTTTGTTTTGGGGGGTGGGGAGGAAGCAAAAGCACACAACACATCTTTAACATCTCCAGGATAGATTCAGCGCTGTGATTTCAGCACCAAGACCTAACAAACATTGCATACAAAGAGCACTAAATGCAGTATTCATAAATGTATATGCTCTTTGTGACTTCACGTCAGCAGGGTTCTGTAGACCCTCATTTGTATCAAATAAACTTCAAATGGTAAAGAATACGTGCCAGCCAGGGACAAGCATCACTTTGAATTGTTCCTTGTGTATCGTAGCTGCAATGGGAAACATGGCTGGCTTCCTGTTTGTCAAGAGTGAGAACCTGGCACTTTTTCTGTAATTATTAGTAATAGTGTCAATTTAATAAATTATTCACTCGTGACAACAGGATTTACATTCTATTTGCTGATAGCTTGTGGGGGATAGTGTTTGTTTTAGGAAGACGGGGTATGTTGTAAATCCCTGTAAATCCCTGTATCACACCTGAAATACAGCAGTGAAGACAAGTGCTGATAACTTGTTTCTTACAGGACCTTCCTCCTCTGTCATGGGTGGTACCCACATCTGCTTACTTCATGTGCATTTTGTGCTGTTACTTTTCTGTCCTTGGACTAGACCTTTAAAAATTTCATTTACACAGAGGATCATGGTTGTGGCTGAGATTTCCATGGACTTCAAAGGAAATTATGATTACGTGGTGTAATGATGGACAAGAGAATTTGGATCAGAGATTGCAGGGGCATGATGAGGTGATGAGCTGTTTGTGCTCAGCTCCTCACAATCACAGCACCATGGGAGAATGTGCAGAAATGCTTGACTAAAAATTTAAGAAGTGAATGATACCTGAGCTGAGAAAGGAATTAATATTCTGACAGCAAGTGGGAGATGTCAGACCATGAAGGAATTGACAATGGGAGAAATATAGCTGTTGTTTAATGTACTGAACTGGGAAGAGAGATGTTGATGTTAAAGGAAACAAAAAGAGGACCATTGTGGTACTAAAAAAGAAGTTTTTAACTATGTTCTGCAATGCTGTAGAAGGTACAGAGATTTTTGTCAAGGCTAGGGAAAAGAATGTAGTAATATAAAAAAGAGATGACAGCCTAGAAGAAAGTTTTAAGAAGGTGAATGGATGGGACCAGTCTGTTTCCTATCAATGTCATGCAGAAAGAATTGAACAGCTTGCCCAAAATTGAGGACAGAAAGAGGAGAGCTGAGTAAAAAAAGATGTTGAGGCTGGGTGGAAAAGAGGATGATCGTGTTGGATGTCATGAGAAGAGAAGGAATAGAGACATGTTTGAGGGACAGGGAACGTCTGTGTTGGTTTGCATTTGAGTTGAAGGCTGTGCAATGAGGAAGATGGGAGAGGAAATGGTAGTATGGCAGAGAGGGAAATCTGTCACTTATTAAATAGTAGCTGACTTTGTGCATGAGAATCTCCAGTCATAAAACAACTGCAGACCTGTGGGGTGGAAAGGAACCAAAACCAGAGCCTTGTGCAGCCCTCACAGAGAGGGCAGGGTGTTGGGTTGAAAGGGAGAAGGAGATTTTGAGAGGGAAAGCATGACCAGTTTTGTCAAAGGCACATGTGAGCTTTCATTATCCTCATCTGGGATGCTCCATCTATCCTTGTGTTAAGCAGAAGAGCTGCCTGACAGTGTCAGTTGAAGCAAGCCTGCAGTCTGGGTTGGGGTAGGATTGCTTTCACGATTGAATTTGTCTCTGGGTTTCTAAGAGGAATCCATGCACACACTCAAGATTGAAGTAATAGTTTGAAATTGAATGGGAGGCACCAAAAAATTCTTGTTGTTTGATGTAACAGAAGTTAAGCAGTATGTGGGCTCTTCATTGTTTTAGTGGAATTCTAGTAAAAAAAAGTATTTATGCCTGTTTTATAGATAGAGTAAATAAGATAAAAGGAATAAAATAACTTGCCAAAAAATTAAATAAGAGATCTGTGGTTAGCTGCTAGTCCCATGCTCCTAAATACTCTCTTTTATTCCTTAGTAATTCGAAAGCATTTAACGCAATAAAAGGAAATAAAATATAAATTAAATGCTGGGTTCAGCATGTCTTCAGCAATTCCTTTGCTAAAACTTGTGATATAATGTGAAAGAGGTTGAGGCTTTCCTCCTTCATAATACATTAAAATAATATTATTTTTTCTTTTTTACTTAAGTAGGAAATATTTAATTGCCATTTAAACTGTTTCTTTAGAATCCCATAGTTTTACCCACAGAAATCCAAGAACAGTTAATAAGTCTTAAAATATTCATAACACACGGAGATCATTACTCTTGAGACCTTTGTACAAAGCAGTGAAGTGTGTTAGACATATGGCAGAAACCTCTTCATTTCTTATTTCTTGCTATGATTATATGAAAGAAAGGAAAATTCTCTGTTCTTTTCCCCATTGCAATCTGCATGCCATTGTTTTGTCTGTTGTGGGCCAAAGTCATCTCATACACATGTTCACTGAAGAACATGGAGTTAATCAGGCTTGAATTCCACTCAGTAAATATAAGCACAATTATGGTAAATTGCTGAATTGTTGTGTTTCAGTTTTCTATATGGCATTTCAGATGACAAAAAAGAGGAAGATATTTATTTCTATATCCCACGTGATGCTAACAGCCCAAACTGTGTCGCATGACAGATGCTGGTACCTAGGTTTTATATTATTGGTAATTATCTACAGCCGTTAATTGCTGTGGCATTGGGAACTAAGGGAAAAAAAAAAAAGAAAGAAAGAAGAAAAAAAACCAACAAATAAACACAAACAACAATTGTTATGTCCTGCATTGAAAATGTATCATAAATATCAGAAGCCTTTGTCATGGGGCTGACTATATGTAGAGAGGATGAGCAATTTACTTTTAATTATATTTCAATGTGATTGTCTAAAGTCAAGTGGAACCTCTATGGATTATATCTAAAATAAAACTGTGGTAACAGTGTATGGTCATAATCCCCAGATCTGTTGCGTCGAGATGACAGTATAATGAGTAGAAGTTAAAATGTCCTCTGCTTTCAAGTCATCATGGTTGTCATTTGATTAAATAATAGTGCATTCTGTTTGATGTCTGGCTTTATTATTCAGAAGCACTTCAGTGTATGTGTCCTAGCTCTGTGTTAAGTGCTCCTGGCAACCAGGTACCCACACAGGTTCTTATTTACACACCTGCAATGGATAGACTCTACGTTGAGCTTGCATGTGCACTGCTCAAATATGGAATTTTAATTATTCTTCTTAATTATGGTGCATCCACCAAAAAAGTGGGAAATCATTGGTCGGGTACAAAAAGAAATGGCTTAGCATTTGAAGGAATTTGATAATTTTGTTGTAGTTCATAGCTTGGCAGGTGGTAATAATGCTATGCCAGCACTGTCAAAATATGAAAATTAAAGTGACGATGGGTTTTAATGAAATCCATTTGACAAATATAATTAAGGTGTTTTAATATGAAGCCCTGTAATAAAGACTACCGGTGGACTCCCTGAGGTCCTGACTAATTGTGTAGATTGCTTTTAAGCTTTGAATAGTTTTATTGGATAATGAACTGTTAAGAAGTGTTAGATCTTTCTTAAGCAGAATTTGGTTTGAAAAAGAAGAGGAGAGACAGGCCTGAGGTGTGGCATTTTAAACATAATTAGAAGAGAGATTTAAGTTAACATCTTTGATCTTGCTGTCAGTTTTTGATTAGAGCTGTAAATGCTTTAATCAAGTGCAGTGTAGTCATTACATTTCTAACTGTTTTTAAACTGCGAAATTACTGAGACACTGACATCGGTTTAACACTTCTTGAGAATTTCCAGCAAAGTTATGTTTGTGAACTGGGTGTTTGCATTAAAATGTCATCCTGCAATAATTTACCAACTCAGTAGATCATGAGATAATTCTCTTTGGTGCTCAAGTAATTTGGAAATCCTTTGTGAGAATAAATTTCATGTCCTGTAGTTGAGAGTATGTCACTTCAGATTTCATTTTTTAAATAAATTCTAATATTGTTTTTTCAATTAAAATTATATTCAAACTAGTCATTGAGATTTGAATTAATATATAAGAAGGTGAGTGCAGTACCTGAATGCCTGCCTTAGGAGTACAGTCCTTTTAAGATTAGATATTCTGTTTGACAATGTGGATTCCTTCACATCTATTTTATAAAGAGGGAAACAGGCACAAATATTTACAAGGTGTACAGTGAATTGGTAATGAAATTCTATTCTCTCAAACCTGTGGCTTACATTGTTAAAGGATGCTGTAGAAATTTCAGAAAGATCAATTTATTTTGTTTCTTTTTTTTTTTTTTACTGGCATCCAAAACAGTAATAAAATGTGGAAATGGCCAGGGGCACAGGCCTGCAATGTCAGTGAGGACAGTTGGCTGGCTGATACCTACCTTTCACTTCAATACAGAAACAGGCAGTGCCAGGTCTTTTCCCAGATCTGACCTTGCCCTCCCTGGGTTCTTGATCTTTGAGCATGATAGAAAAACCAGATACTTCTTTCTTTACTGTGTTGGGCTAGAGGCTACTGGGCATATTGTTCTGCTCGTCTGCATCCTCCAGTAACACAGAAAAAAGCTACAGCAAAGAAATTCGTACTTAATCTCTTCTGTCTGCAGCCTGCAGAACTTTCACACAAATAAATGTTAAGTGGTCTTCCAGCAAGTCCTGCAAAATGGTTAATGACCTGCCACAGCAAACCACCTGAAGACAGCATGTCCTGCACATGGACATGTCTCAGGGCTGGGAGACCAGGAAAGAGGCGAGATGTTACCCAAACCTATGACTTTTAACAAGGGTATATGCCCAAACTGAAAGAGGTTAGATTTAACTTAGATACCAGAAAGAAATTTGTCACTGTGAGGGTTGTGAGGCACTGGGACAGGCTGTGGGAGGCTGTGGATGCCCCATCTTTGGAAGTGTTCAAAGACAGACTGGATGGGGTTTTCAGCAACCTCTTAAACACCATCTGAAAAGCTTAACTTGATCCTTAAAATATGATTCTGCTCTGAGGCATGCTGTAAAAAATGTATTATGGGAAAGTATTTCTATCTCAGCAATTTCCAGAAGAAATGTCTTTGTTTGACAAGAGAGACTTTTTAAATTTGGGGTTTTTTTAAAATATACATATGCCTGCATACTCAGTCTGGATTTTAAAATCAGTCTGAATTCTTTCCTCTTTTTATACCTCCTGATGCCAATGATTTGCCAGGCCATTGGGGATTTTTCATTGTTCCTTTTCTTCCCTTCCTATGGGTTTATTGAGGTAGTTAGTTACTCAGCGTTTCTCTGTGCATAATCGAAGGCAACATTGCAGATGGAAATAACTAGCACTTAGCTCATGTGTGTGAAAAAGGAGCAGAATCCATGGCTGTGTTGGTCCTTTACAGTGAAAATAAAAATATAAACAAAGGAAAAAAAGCTTGAGATGGGAAGGTGTAAGTGGAGAAAGACAGGATTCCATAGGAAGTGTGCTGTGTAAGCAGCACAGAGCTATTTATAATGATGTTTTGTCCTTTAGGTGCAAGTTTTTAAAATTATGCCTATTTCAAATGAATAATTAGTGAATATAAATATGACTATGTATAAAGACAAGGTTCAAAATGTAGTAAAATGCACAAACTGCTAAACTTCCTTACCAAACAAAAATACAGCTGAGTAAGTGTTTCCCAAAGATTCCTCCAGAGGCCAGAATAAAATTCTGGGACTTGAACCACAGCCAGCCCAATAAGCTACTGACTGTCCCTTCCCTCTGCTCTGTGTCCCTCCATCTCCAAGTGGCTGTGTCAGATCTCCAGAGTCCTGATACAAGAACCATCCATCCTTGAGTAATACCACTACCATAAAAAAAAAAGGTCAGCATTACACATCACATGGTTTTCTACTTGTAAATAAACTAACATTATCTTGAAAGGATTTTTGCCTCTGCAAATTGCCTCCTCCTTGGAAAGATACTACATTTCCAAGGGAAATTGCAGCTTCATGAATTATTTTGACTTCATTTTGCTTCCTTTTATAGATCAACTTTTGAAAGATTTCTTGTTTTTTTGTAGAAAGCTTGAACAATAACTTCCCTCAGCAATATCTTCACTATTGTTTTTTAAACCTCAGTACTTTTAGCCTCCAACTTTGCAGTACAGTTCTTTTATATGGCATTTAGATTTTGAGAGGTAAGTTGATGGAAAAATGGGAAACCTTGAAAAGATGAGCCAATTAATGTTTCCTCAGCCTATCTCAAATAAGCTATTGTGTTAAGAGTTTTTCTATGTTTGTAATTTATGCCTGTTAAATCTTTGTTTTTTCATCTTTTACTGACTCCTAGGCTCCTGTTTGCACTTAGTGTCTGTAACAGGCATTTCATTTTACATGGAGAAAAAATGGTTTCGGTTACTTTTACCGTACCCGAAAAGGAGAATGGGATTTGCAAATGATAAATGGGGAAGTTGACTAGCTAACTAATAAAGATTTGTCTTAATCAAGTATGATTTGTCAGAACAGGAGCGCACTGGGGTCAGGGCACATGCAATGAATAATACAGCATTCACTGGAGAAAAGGACCAGGCAAAAGGCCTCATAAATATGCTGCGATTACCCATTGCTAATTCGTATTCAAAGAATGAGTTTCACTGAAGCCAGCTTCGAGGTTGCTGAGCTGTTCACCTGCTTCGTGGGCTTTCTGATGTTCCAGAAAGTTGTGTACATCTACAGTTTTCAGAATGCTTTATTTTTGTACAGGCTGCTACACTTTTTGGTCAATGACTTTAAGTGCTATTTATTAATTCATCCTCTAGTTTTGTTTGTTTTGTTTTTCTACTTTCTTTCTGTTTTTCATTGTTTAAATATGAGGGTGAATGCAGCAGGAGATAGTCCCATTTACATTTAAAATTAATTGCTGAAAAATGCAAAAAAAGTTAAGACACTCTTTAGGTCCATGGAAGTATTAAAGCTCAAAGGATAGACTTTTTGCCTGTGTAGCCCTCTTCCCTGACTTACAAGTTGGTCTGTAGTTCCAGGATAAACTTGGTACTTCATGAAACCTGAACAAACCCAAATGTCATTTTATTTGGCTCTGACTTTGTTTTCATGTGTTGACATTGCTTTTTGGTCCATTGCTCAGGTTGAAGCAGTCAAAGCATGTATTCTTCTCTTAGATTTTCTGATGTCTAGAAACTGATACACTGCAGAAAACCTACGGACAACTTTTATTCTTGAATGGGTCATAAAGAGTCAGTCTTAAAAAACAAAATCATAAAATTGTTCCACTGCCTACAGATTACAGATGGAACTAGCACACTTTTTTTTGGTACTGTGTAAACTGTGGCTTTTGTGGAGTTAAATCAGTTGGAAAAAAAATCTCTTGCTCCACACTTCAATTTTAAATCATATTTCAAAACATTTTCTTCTCATTTGAAAATGTAATGGAACTCTGTTTTCTGGTTGGCTGATGGCCTGTCTCATCTGTTTTATGCTCAGCTCTGTGTCTTGAAATGCATTTATTGCTTTCAGAGGAAATCAGCCATAGAGGTAGGGCCAACTTTATAAGCCTTGAGCTGCTGAATGCAGAAGCCTGAGTTGCCAACTCTCTGCCTACACATTTCAAGTCTTTGAAGTAACCACTACCTCAGGGCCCAAAGTAATTATTTACCCTGATTTGAGTTTATGGCAAACTTGGTAGATGGTAGAGCATTTTTGATTAAATTACGACTATGAATCCAGCCTAGAAGATCACTGCTGTGTCATCTCAATGCTGTTTGGAGTCGCAAATTTAATTAAGTGATGGTTTGTGGCTCAGGTTTTAGAGAGTATGTTTCTACACCTTAATTTAGATGCAATTGTGTTTGCTAAATCACTTTCAGAGAAGTTCAAGTCTGAAAGTAGAGTAGTGAAGCAGCATCCAGAGCAAGCAGGGACTTCTGTCCTGACAGTGCTAAAAGTAGAAGAAAAACAAGATACCAAGGACTGGTTCCCAACTTCACTTACATAAATGATTGAAATAGGGGTTGCAAGTTGTTTACTTATTGATGCACTAAGCAAGGATTTCTTTTGCCTTAGAGCTTTTTTGAAGGAAGGAAGAGTTACAAAAGATGCAAAGGGAAGATTTTGGAGCAGGTGAGCAGCGCTGAGATGATGGATGGCTAGAACAATGGCTGGACTTCAATGTGGATGGGCGCTCAGCAGAATCAAAGTTTGCCACCTCCTGTGAATGTTGCTTTGGGGATGTTAGTGAGGAAACTCAGATAGAAGGGTGATGGGAGTATTCAGAAAAAAATACATCCTTTAGTGAGAGATGAGTAGTTTTATACCAGAAGATTGATGTAAGTTAGATTTTCAGAGGAGGTATGAAACCTTAGAAAAAGAAAAGACTACTGCAAGTGAAGTTACTGGGTCTGTCATATATCATCTTGCTCCTCTCTTTTCCCTATTTTCTTCTCTTTCATCTGCTTTTTCTTTCCTGAGGAAGGGCAGAATAAGCCTGGACCATGGGAGGTGTTGGTTATGAAATGTTCCCAGTTTGTTCTTAAAGCCACGTGGCATCTTCCTCAAAAATATTTTCTTTCTTATTTTGAACAAAGCACAAAGCCTGAATTCCACTTAGGTGTTCCGGATGGTTTTCTTTCTGCTGTCTCTGACCTCAGGATCAGTAGACCCCTTTTGCTATTGGCCAATGAAAATAATTTCATGAACATCCATTATAACTTCTAGGAACATTTTCCATGTGAAAAACAGTTGTATTTTAAGTTTGGTGGGCATCTTGGACTCCCCTCTGAGGGGGAAGTTGGCGGGGGAGGGAATGCTTTCACGGTAACACTGAGCAACTTCTTTTATTCTTTCTTGCAACTGAACTTTTGACAACCCTAGAAGTGTTGCATGTCCTCAGTGTATGCTGTTGACTGTCAGTCTACCAGCACAGCATTTGCTTCTGCTGAAGAGCCCAACCAGCCTCTACAGCATGTAGCTAATCACTATTTTATTGTGTTAAGTGACCAGTTAACAGCATGCAGATTAACTTCTCTCTGGCAGATTCTCGAGGCATTTGAGAACCAACTCTCATGTTTCACTGTTTTCTTAATGCTCTACAAATTGTTTCTCCATTGACTTACAGCCATTATATTATCCTTCATTTATCTGTATTAACCTGTACTTGTCATTTAATAACTTTAATGATCTAAATCCTTCTGTCTCTAATTATGTTGGCTGTTCAATGTAATACATCAAATGCAAACTTGTAAATTTATAGAACTTTTACCTGTATCCCTACACTGAAAGATATGTCATCACTTTCTTTATTAACTTTCTGCTGTCAGAAATATAAAGCATTTGACTTAACCTTGAATTCTTCTAACTCCTGCAACATATCTTTTCCAAGTTTGTAAATCTATGTGCTGTCACCTCTGAAAGCCAGCATTTAAAGATTTCTAGCTGGATGTTTTTCCAGAAACTACTGTTGATGATTTATCTCTTTGTCTCCTAAAATCTAAACTTTTAACCTGTCCAAAATTGAGTGGTTTGGGGGAAAAAAAGTCTTCCAGCTTTGGATATATTTACTAAGATTCTGCTTGTGCCAGTGTAGTAGTTCTCCAAAGATCTTCCATAAGTCTTCGTTTCATCTTCAGAACATGAGATATCTCTGTACAAAGACAACACAGAAGTGCACTCCCAAATTATGTCATTCATTGGGCAAGACTGGGGATTACTCCATTCCTACTCTGATTCCTTCTCTCACAAAACACAGTGGTTTTTAAAAATATTTTTATTTCTGTAGATCAGCCATCTTGATTTTTAACATGATCTTCCACTTTTCACAGCAAAATTGGTTTGTCTTTTTCCACCTATATTTACAAAGCTTATCATGTCTATGATGAGATTGGGCAAATCACTTCCAGACATTATCTCCATCACTTGGTTTGTTTTCAGCTTTTTTTACATTAAAAACAAAAAATATATATTCTGCCTCTTATGAAATGTATAAATATATATATACATACATATATAGGGTACACTTAGAGAGGAAAAGTGCAATATGAACCGTGATGCATTATTCTATTTTTCATAAGAAAGGAAAAATGAGGACTCTGTCTTCAAAATTCATAAAATGCATGTTTATTTATCCAAAAGCTTGAAGATGCTCATTCTGTATCATTCCTGTCTCTTGAGTAAATATATTCGTCATTCTTCAGGAAAGAAGTATTATCAATTTGAGTGATTAGAAAAAGCTCTTTCCAAATCAGTTTAGCTAATAAAGTAAATTAATGTTTAAACAGCTAGAGGCAAAAAAGGGGAAATAAACACCACTCAAGCACAACTTGGTTTGTATCCTTGATATGTGTATAGATATCAGAATTCAAGCTTTGTGGAATGTATATTAAATAATTATGATTTGTATATATAAATAAATACTGCATGTAGGTTACAGAGAAATTCCCAAGTAAGGGATTATTAGGAGTGTAAAGTATTACTAGAAGGGATCCTTATCTTTTTGCATTTATCTTGGTATGAAAGTTGAAAACCTTATGCCGATTTTGAACACATGAAGGGAGAGCTTGGATTTGCATTTGTTGGTTTGGAAGGATTTTGCTTTTTCTTCGGTTGGGGAAAGAGTCTTCATCCTCATAATTAGAATATGGTTTAGCATAAAAGAAATGTTATGGTTTTATTACATAACACAGTCTCATTGAACCAGACACCATTTGTGCTGGACCCACTCATAGCTTTATTAGTGTTGAGCACTGAAGAGGCTGATTTCCATACCTTATTCAAACACCTTTAAGGTAGAGTGCATTTAGGGTTGGGAATTTTAGCATTCACCCCTTAAGGCTGATGCTTGTTAATATTAAGTTATGTAGTCTTTCAGAATTTTTTTTTTCTGCTCATCACATCATTGTTTAAGACTGAGATAATTGCTATATCCAATATTCCTGCCCTCTGTCAGTACATAGATAATAACAATGTAAATGCATTCACCCTTCTGCTTCTCCTAGTTTAGCTGTAATTTTAGAACATAATTTTATGCATCTCTCTGGGAATTTCGGTTAGAAGAGGCAGCACCATGCAGTCTTCTGTAGGACTTGGAGCTCCACTGTACTAAAGATTGTCCATACATATCAACTAAAATTTAATCCCCAAATAATTGACATTGTTAAGAAACTGTGGAAATAGCACCATTACTGGCAACATGCAACACCCTTCATTTTGTGTATTGGTCTTAATTCATGCATCTGCACTACAGTAGATCTTAGAAACCTGACCTTTTCCCATAACTGTAGTAGCATAGTCAATGATTTGCATTATAAGTAGCCAGGCAAGATCTGTGCAGCACTCAAAGCATGAATCTACCACACAGATGAAGGTTTAACTGGCAGGAAAACATCAGAGTTGTGGGGAAACTTGAAAAATGAGAGCAAGCGGATAACAGTGCTAAGAAGCTTGTAATTATCTGTGTTGTGGGCTAATGTTAGCTTTTTTCCCAGCCCTGGGCACCTTCAGCTGCAAACCAAGAGAGGAGACATGTCTTCATGTTATTTATAAGTCTGCATTTTCTTTATTTATTAATATTTTTGTTTGACTGTCTTGACCTTCCAGCTAAAAATCAAGTTTTACTATCATCAGTGAATTTTCTGAGTAGAGCAAAGATACGAAGAAGATCTGTGGATAAAGGTGTCAATTTATGTTTGCAAACTTATTGTGAGATTATGTACCTCCGTTATGTCTCTTTGTTCAGCTTATGTTGTTATTTTAGCCCAAAAAAG
This sequence comes from Turnix velox, assembly GCA_013400935.1. NCBI lineage: Eukaryota > Metazoa > Chordata > Aves > Charadriiformes > Turnicidae > Turnix > Turnix velox. The sequence goes on along the minus strand of VZTY01000737.1, from coordinate 169,536 downwards.
GGCAAAGATCATCAACTAAAGTGCATGTAGAGTAAAGTTGCTCCTGTAAAATTGATGATCCATCCAATTATTTATCTATAGAGGCTGCTGGGAAGAAGCGCAACTATCTCAGTTCTCAGACCCTTCTGCTGGGTTGAACTTCATGGCTGAAGGTTTAATCCCTAAGTGTCATATCAACAATTCATTCTGTGATATTCTGGCTGACATGCTCTCCTTCCTTATTTATTGATGTCTTCAGTCATCGACAATGAGAGGAAAATACACTATTCGTCAAAGTGACGGTGTTTTACCCTCACTTACAGTTGATGCTGCTGTCACATTGATGGTTGGAAAATAAACTCAATCATTATAAAAAGCTAAGAGTGTGAACTTACCAGTGACAGGAAGAAGATGAAAAAAAAAACCCACAGTAACTTGCTTAAAATTGGTGTAATAAAAATAGAACTGTTTCCTATAAAGATATTTTTGAGCTTTGTGAAATACCAAGCCATTTCAGCCATTTTACTTTATAGTTATTCCTTTGAAGCAAAATCTGCTTCTCACTCTCCGTTATGGCTCTGTGCTGACATACATATAACTTTTAGCAATAAATATTTGTTGTCATTCCACCTCATGCTACTTAGTTAGTAATTTGTTAATTTTTTCCCCCCTCTCCGGTTATAAGGGATTTTGCTTTGTTTTTTTTTTTTCTCCCCCAGATTACACTGAATGCATGTATCTCTTTGTGCATCATGGCATTTTGTGTGCTTTGATGAGGAATAAGCTCAGTGTAGTTATATCCAGTGAGTCCTTTGACATGCAAACATAGGCAAAGCTCTCAAATTGCTTTCTTAGGCTTCCATTTATACAGCTGTGCTGCACCTTATAGCATTTTAACTCAATAACCACATATCTTACCACATTTCACCTTTGGGAGGCATTGTATATACAGCTAAAACTAAAGAGCAGCAAGCCAAGAGGGACAAGATAGCATAATGAGGATGTCAATTTGTGGTCAGATATCTGAGGAAATATTTATCTTACTTGTACTGTACTTGGCAAGATATAGAGAAATATATATGTGTAATGAATTTCCTTAGACTTTATCTGGCAGAGCATGTGCTTTGTGTTAAATAGATTTTGGGAAAAACAAACATTGCTTGTCTCAGATTTTTAAAGTTTGGGGTGATCCTTGAAAATGGACTGTATCTATTAGAAAAAAAAAGAATAGTCATGTTTGGTCTACTCACATATTGGTGAATTTGTGATGATTACTTGTCTTGAGGCTCCCAAAATAATGATGCTTTAAGATCCCATTCATTTCTCAAAACAAAAACAAGGCATAATTTTTGTTGTTTATGAAAAAGTCATGATTTTGTAGGTTTACTCAGTTTTGGTGCCTATCTCTGACAAGCTGGCCAAGTAGCCCTAAGTGAACATGCAGAGAAATGCTGGTTGTCTCACACGTGTGGCGTGTCCTGAGGCAAGCTGCAGCTGCTGCAGCTGCCGGGGTCTGTTTCCCCATCTGTAAAATAGGAATGATTTAACTTCTTTTTCTCCTTCAGGGAAATACAGAGAGAATTTCTTAATGTTTCTATAGAGCTTTGAAGATTAAAATCTCTTCTCTATGCCCACTGTTAATATTTCAGTGTAAGAGAGACGTTTGACTGAAGCTGGTTGAAACGTAAAGTTTTGGTGCTTTATGTGTTGTCTTCATGCCATACCCTGTGGCCTGTCCATGGCAGTTTTGCAGCCTTGGGTTCATCATAAACTGTGGAAGTAAACAACCCTTGTGTAATCAATTGGTGATCGCAATAGATTAATGTCTGCTGTTAAAAACATCAGGAGATCTGTTACAGTGTACCTCTGAGCTTGCCCAAAATAGTCCATTATGGAGGCACCAGTAACTGGGCTTAGCTTTTATTTAATCATTGGTGGGAAATGCTGAGATTCATTGAGAGTGTATTTCTTCTAATACAATTTCTCAGGGGCATTAGAGATGGAAGGACAACTGGTACTTTAGCAAAGTCTTTCTGACTTCCATTCTAAAACAAGGAGTGGCCTTGAGGAGCATTTGAGAAGTATGAACACTCAGCACTGAAAACAAGTCTGAAGGTCATCTTGCCTTTGTTCTATAGATCCAAGGTCAGCCTCAGTTCCCAGGGCCTAGACAACCTCAAGAGATTGCAGGGGGACAGCTTCTGGTGTGGTTGTTAGTTCTTCTTCAGTTTCACACTCCTTGAAGAACCTAGCATTTGCCATAATGATGTCTTCCTTTTTGCAGTTAGGAGGAGTGATTAGGCTACCACATGCATTAAATGCTTTTGTTACAATCTAACCTGGCATTTTGAGGCCTTACAGTCACAAAGTATATTTTTCATAATTTACATTTTGATTTTTTAATGCAGAGCAGATTGGACAGGAGATGCTGGAAAACCTCAGCCATGACAGAGAGAAGATCCAGCGTGCTCGGGAAAGGGTAAGTTTCATAATCAGTAATTGCTGGTCTTGGGTTTTATGATTTGGGCAAGTTTTCTGTGCATGTAAAAATAATCCAGCATAATCAGCAGTTTTATATAAATCAGCTATTATAAGATATAATCACCATCTGCAGCAAAGCACTTTTAAAAGTGTCCTATGTGGGCCCAATCCTGCAAAGCCTCTCCTACAAGTAGTCATCCTGAGATCACAAAACCCACTGTTGGAAGCAAAATTTTTGTCACTAACATCATAGTTAAGTCAGTTTTCTATCCTTTGCAAGAGTTTCCAGTTTTGCAGAGAATTCTTGGAGTTTCAGTAAAACAAAGTTAATTATCATGACTTACCTCCTCATAGTTGATCAGCCTTGTCTTTGCAATGCCAGTAATTACCTCCTTAGGAAAAGAACAGGTAGTGGTTTGATACACTACTCTGTTACTGCAGTCAAGATACCACATTTGTGTCATTTTTTGGTTTACATTGCTTTCATAAAGATCAACTCTACTCTGTAGAGTTATTTAAGGCGCTCAGATGCCCAGCCCCTCCAATGGAAACAGCTACTCTGAACTTCAGACTAAGAAGTTTGCCTCCCTGCTTCTGCTTTCTGTCCATGACTCATTGACTAGATACTTTCCTGAGTGTTCACATTTGCCAAAGCTAAGTCCTCCTACAGGCTTCTACCTGAGCAGGAATGTTCTCATGACAGTTCACTGCAAAACCCTTTGCCATAAATGAAATATCTCAAATTCCAAGTTTTTATCATATGCCACTTAAACTGTTTTACTGAGGGAATTTCCCTCAATGATGAATGCATCTGAACCAGCTGTCTGTATCCTCAGATGCACAGCCAGGAATGATCTTGGAAAAGTTGGCAAGTTTTCCATTTTGTGGAGATTTTTTAAAGACCAGGACAAAAGGTACTTTATCAATGCGTAACAGCTTTACGCTGAATATGTGGTATCACTATCATATCAACCAGGATGCAAATTTGTCTTCTGAAAGTCAGACATCAAATTGAGTAGATTATGATGGCCAGTTCTTACCAGTTCAACGCTGTGAAAATTGGGCAGATTTTCATAAGAGCGATATATAAGTGATTTAGTATCTCTAAAGGTGTAAATGGTTAAATTTACACCTGTGAATTTTCTTGTCGGCAGAGTAAAATCCTGGAATGAATACAAATGCAAGATGTGGATAATATGGTTTAGAATAAATGAAGATGATGTGCAGTGCAAAATACTTGTGAAAAGGAATTACCTAAAGTACTTTTTTTTCTTTTTAAGTCAAGGAGAAGAGATGCAAACCCTGCTTCAAGAATCATATAGGTTGACTAGGGTATAAAGTACTCTAAAAACTCTAAAATTCTTTAGGAAAATCTCAAATTGAAGTGGGCCTAAGGCAGACAGGATATCAACATCAGCATCTTCTTTGTCTTCCTTTCCCATTATTATTCTTAATATTTTTTAAAAGCTTTCTTAAACACCGGGGAGATTTGTAACTTTGCCATTGCTAATATCAAAGCAAAATGTTTTCACTTGTTCTGTGAAACAAGGACGTGCTATTCTATGCCATTTAACAGGTTTGCATACTTCCAGTTCTGTGGTTTCTGCAGTGCACTGCTAGTGGTGAAGAAATGGTGGAAGACCTGCCATCACTTATTTCAATTTTAAATAAAAACAAACTTTCAGCTTGAAACTCTTTATGTTGTTTTTTTCTGACAATGCAGAAAGAAAAGGTGTTGGTTTAATGCTCTCTTGGGAGGTAGAGATTTTCCAACTATGTGTGTACATGTTTGTTTCTTTCTTAACATTTCTTTCACTTATTTTGTGGGGTTTGCATTATCATAAAAAACTGAGATTTTCTTGCTTAGAGGAGTTTGTCAAACCTCTAAGACTCAGCATCCCTTTCCTAACTATCAGACCTGATTCTAGCTGTCAGGTAGACTCCTGCAGCAAGAGAGGAAAGTTAGGATCAAACATAGAATGGTAAAAAGGAGAGAGCTACTTTTCTGTGGAAGGGAGGAGAAGCCCCAAGTGTTAAATACATCTTTATGAATAATGAAAGACCAATGTAAAGCATACATTTGTACTTCAGATTCCCTTCTAGCACAGATAAGAACTTGGCTTTTTAATGAGCCTTTCAAAGATTATTGTGACGGTTTTTCTTCCATTGCTTGTGTCAAACTGAGTTAAACTGCTTTTCTGGAGCTTGAATTGTCTAGATGAATCAGGAAAAAATGAGAGAATGACCTCCCTGGAATATGATGATCATCTCTGTTCCATCATGGCACATAATTACCAAGATCAGAGAGTCAGTGCCAGCCTTCCCACTAGATATGATAGTGCTAAGAGCAAGTCATGGTTGGTGTTATCTAGTCCCAGCTTCTATTTAATACTTTCTTAATGCCTTTTACCAGAACAAGGAGAAAAGTTATGAAAAAAGGTTATGAGGTTTTCACTGCAGCTACAGTAGTAAGCATTAAATCTAGTAGCAAATATTTCTAGTATTGACTCCAGTATTGAAACTGGTTTTGTTATTGATGCAGTTCATATATTCAAGATATAATAAAGGTATATTACGGCAAAGGTGATTTGCTATTGGAAGACTGCCACTTGTCTTGGCAATGCTACTGTTTATAACACAGGATGCATTTTATCTTCTCCAAAGTTTCTTTAGTAAGAAGGCAAGTTATCCTTTCAATCTGATTTGATAAAGAAGAGGTAAATATTCAGCTTTTATTAGGTGTAGAACATTTTTGTGTTTGTACGCACAGCTGTCTTTTGGGGCATGTTAGAAAGAGTAGTTCCTGGTATTTCCTAACTGATAATCATTACATTATCATTTTGATGTCTCACTGGTTCCAAGACCTCTAAAAGGTCCAAAGATGTCTCTCTTCTAACTACCAGTAGGAAAAGAATCAAACTTGCTTCTTTCCCCTCTCCATTTCTGGACTTCCTTTAGTGAGACATTAACATAAAAATAGAGGGAAGGTTTTAATACACTTAAAAGAAAAATCAAAGCAATTGTTTTTTCTTTAATGTGAAGTTCATTTGCTTCATAACTTTTTATCTCCCCAATTTAATTTTTTATTTAGAGGTTTTTTTACCTATTTTGCAGAATCTTTGAGAGCTGGAGAACAGGTCATCTAGACCTATATATGCAGGCTGTCTGTATCCTAGCAAAGTACAAAAATCATATTTTCAGTGAGTGAGATCTTCTTACATGCAAAAAGCTATTTTACACAGCTGTGCTTTGTGTATGTACTATATACAGGCCAGTTATCTTTAATATCTTTATCAAGGATCTGGACAAGGGAATCAAGTGCACCCTCAATAGTTCTAATATGACACCAAATTAAGTGGGAGTATCAACTTGCTTGAGGGTAGAAGGGCTTTTCAGAGGGATCAGGACAGGCTGGATCAGTGGGCTGAGGCCAATGGGATGAGGTTTAATAGAGCCAAATTCTAGGTCCTGCACTTGGGCCAAAACAACCCCATGCAGTGTTACAAGCTTGGGGCAAACTGGCTGGAGAGACAAAACGTTTTTAAATTTCAGAGCTTCAGTGTTCTTGTTGCATGTAAATTTACTGGGGCTAAAACTGAAGCTGATTGATTTAAATAGCAGTAGAAGTATCTGTCCTTTGTTTATTTGCCTTTTGCCTCTAATTAGCCTCTTTTTTCCCCAGCTTAGAGAAACAGATGCAAACCTAGGGAAGAGTTCCAGGATTTTGACAGGAATGTTGCGAAGGTAAGGCCAAGGTAGGGGCACACAACCCCTTTCTTTTATTCCCTCTCTCCCTCCATGCCTTTATTTTTAGTTTTAATTCAACCTCATCATTCTGATGACTACCCTGCCTTTTTTTAAACAGGCTACTGTGTAGAATGTCTTTGAATGAATGCTGATAGTGAAGCAAGCATGGTTAGAGAGGTTGGGAAGAGTTTTCTGTATCCTCAAGGATTACTCTTTCCTCAGTCATTTCTTGTATTTGCTGGGAGAGGTTTTGTTTGTGTGTTCTAAAATTAAGGAGTTTTGATGATAATTTCCTGCTTTCCTTATCTTGGAGGGATTTTTGTGTTTGGCAGGCTTTTTATGTGTTACATTTTATGTGAGAAAGTTTGTAAATATTTGGAGCAGTTAAAGTTACACGCAGAGAGAAGGTTAAAATGATCACATGGACAGGGCAGACACATCATCAGTCCTTGTGATTTTAGCATATTTCTTCCATGCTTTCATTGTTATGACAATTGTCTCTGGGATCAAAGTGAGGTGGTGGAGAATGAAATTTTTTTAAACAGGCTAAAAAAATGTGTGGGGAACTGTAAGGAGGGAGTTAATCAGTGATTGCTGGCCACCTTAAATTTACATCAGTACTTTTCCAGAAATGGTTTTTGAATTAGTGGTATCTCTGGGTATGTGTTATTTACCCAGTGAAACAGCACATGAGCTTCTGAGCGTCTCTGTAATATCCATATTTCTGTATATATTCAGCTTCCTGAAAAAGAAGAGCACCCCTTTAATAGGTGGTCCTGGGTGCTACAAAAATACAGTTTGAAAGGAGTTTAGAATATCCATTGAAATGTTCAGCAAGAAATGCCATGGGCTTCTATGTTGCATATTTGCATAATACAATTTACTTATTAAAAGAAAGAAAAGAAAAAAGGAGGTTTAGCAGAGTTGCTGATTTTTCATTTGGTTTGGAAAATATCAAAATCAGAATGCACTAAGTTTTTCTGTGTTGCAAGCTTTACATCTTCATAAGACTCCTCAGAAAAATATCTTTGTTAGTTCCTTGTGCACTGAGTTGACAAAGGTTAGAATGACTGAACCTCATGCCTTCATTCCACAGATCTCTTGCAATTCCAACAACAAACCATAACATATAAAATTCTCTGATTAAGAGTAATATGTAAATGACACGAGCTAAATTCAAAATCCATGGAGAAAGGAAGTGGCAATTGAAAGGGATGGTTCAGTGCCCATAGACAATCAAAATAAAGTAAAAAAAAAAAAGAACAAGAGAAAAGGCACAACCAAACCCAAGTCTCCCCAGGAAGGGCTCTGCGACATGAGCTGTAACGAATATTCTGCATATGTCTCCATTTTGTCAAATCTCATTAAAGGGTTTTCTTGCTTTATGTCAATTGAGCTGTCCAAAAATCATTCATCATTTTAGTGTAAAAAAAAATCATGCAGTTATTTAAATAATATCATATTAATGTTAAGGTTCAGCTGTCATTTAATAGTATGGCTTAATCAGACATAGCATTTAGGAAAAATAGTTTTTTCGGGCTTTACTTGGCTTTCAGGTTGGCAGATTCAAATAAGGATTTATGGGTTTCTAAACCAATATATTCTTTCCATGTTTATGCTTGAGGTACCTCAGCCATTTTTTTTTTGCAGCACCCTGTAGTCTGTTATTTTCAATAAAATGAAGTATCTCCTCATATTGTGTTTGAATACATTTGCAAGTAATTTGGAGAAGCTGAAACAAAAACATATGCTGCAACCTTTGACTTTGTTTTGTGTTTGGGAATCACAGTTAGGAGTCCTAGTTTATAAGTGTTCCATAAGCCAAATGAAAAATGTGATCTTTCTGAAATATACTTGGGCCCTTCTTTTCAGACAAAAGGATTATGTAGTCCAACACCAGGATGGCATGTTTCTGTGTGTCAGAAAGGCACTGGATTTCCTTTTACATTAACAAAAATGCTGAGCTGAAATGCCCATCTGGTTGAAAGGCAGGTTAAGTTTTAAGCTCAGTTGAGGTAAATATGCCAAAAGAAATAAATGCCTCAGCCCAGATGCAAGTTGCAGCAGAAGAATCTTGAGATGCTATTTTAAACCTTATAAAATGCATCTTATTTGTTTAAAGCTCTTGGGTAGAAGGATCTAACATTATCCCAGCCTCAGCATCATCCTAGTGTTGTTCAATCACAAGAATATTCATAAAATATTCAATATCCAAGAAATCAGCACAAATTAGATAAATACAACTGTAAGGAAAATAATCAACACATATTGGCAGTTGTGTCCTAATTTCTGTTTACTTCAGTACATATCACACAATGTTTCACTTAATTGCTGGAACCAATAAAGAAAAATACTGGAGAACTATTTTTTGCATCATTATTATGCAGAAGTGGCAATGTTAGACTGAACATTGCTCAATTTAGTTGTCACTCCCACAATATGTATTTCCTGATACTCTGGGTGTCATACGCCAGGCTAACACTCTGTGCATCAAATTAATGCCTAACTATTTCTATTTTTACCATCTGGGAAAGGTAAAAGCAGCATCTTCCCTGAATCTGGCCAAATAGATTAAGAGGTAAGATATTTAGATAGCTAGAGGGCTACATTTCTTCCTTTGTATGACCTAAATTCCCTGGCTGTGTATTTGTGCATAAATGTTCCAGAGATCGAGAATAAAAGCAGGGACTGGTTTTGTAGGTGCCACAGCTCACTGAGGAAATCAGTGGCAGGAAAGGGACAGGTCTTCCTATCCCAGTTTGCTGCACTAGCAGCTTCAAGCAGCCAGAATCATGTACTGGAATTTATCTTCCAGTATTCTATGTGTTTGGTTAAGGAAATTTTTGCAGTATTTTTTTTTTTAATTACCTATACATTCATAATATTCTAAATTTTTTGTTTGTAAATAAACCTGCTGAGCCTTAGCTTACACTGAACTAGGATATTCTACTTAGGGCATTGCATTACTAGGCTATCATCAGCTTTTTGAGAATATTGAAACATTCAGTGTTTCTTTTTACATTTATCTGTAGCTCTGAACATCCTGATGTTTTATAACTACTCCTTAAAACTGTGAGACTGTGACAGAAGCTCAGTGTTGTTTGAGTTAAAGAACTTTCAAACAATAGGTTTTAACATAAGGAAATGTTCTCTTCTGCAGTCATTTGCAATCCTGCTGTCTTCAGACGTCTATTCCTTGGCCTCTACCCCATTGTGAATTGGGGAATACACAGTACATCAGAAAGAAGCAGAAAAGAATATGTTCTGAAAGATTTTAAAACTTTTCTCCATATCCTAAGCCAATAGCCCAGAAAAGCTTTTAAGAAAAGAATTTGGATACTCTCCAAGCCACACATGGCCCAGTGGGAAACAAGCAAATCTAAAAGTAACAAGATAAAAATTTCAGTAGATTTGAATCTGTATTGATTTAGGGGATAAATTCTATCTAACCTCTTCCAAATTGCATTAAAATATTTTATAAACATGAACAGCGTTTTGTTCTGTCTGGTTCACTAGAAAATTTTTATGCCAAAAATTCTCTTTTAATCTCCAGATCTGAATCTCTGAGTTGTTATCAATGATGTTTTAAGAGGCTCGTGAGCAACTGCTCTTACGAAAGACACTTTAAAATTTTGATTTCCAGTAGGACAAATGCAATATCTCCAGCTGATGGAAATTAAGTTCTCAGGTGTTATGTGACTTGTTAACAGCTGTGTCACCAATGTGGCTACAGTCAGAAACAGGGAATGCTTCCTTTGCTAATTGTGATCAAACTTCTTCACTCTCCATTCCAGGAGTGTTCTGGTAGTCCTGCTTGCTACATTACTTCAAGTCAAACTTCCTTGCACTTTTGAACTCCAGGATAGCCCAGACCTTGCAGTTATTTTTCAACATGTCATAGAATCACAGGACAATTTAGGTTAGAAGGGTCCTCTAAAGGTTATCTGTTCCAACCTTCTGCTCAAATAAGTCTAATTAGAGCAGGTTGCTCAGAGACTTCTCCAGTCATCTTTCAAACACATACCAGTTTGAGGATGCCAAGACCTCTCCAAGCAATCTATCCTTAGAATAAACAGGTTTTCCAGGTATCTAATTGAAATTTCCCTGCATCCAACTTTTGTCCATTGCCAGAGATCCTAAGCAGAAGTGATTTAAAACATAAAAGGTTTAAAATTGGCCTTCAGATCTCAAGCCTGGATGGTAGTTCTTCCTAGTAGTCCTCAAACAACTTTGGCAGTTCTGAAGAGGTCTTTGTAATCATTAGGATGGGATAGCATTTACTGGAGGGCAATTATTTAAACAGGTTGTAGGCTTTCCCTACCAATCTCTGTTTCCATCATAACAAAAAGGATTTCCTTCTGAGCTAAAGCCTGTATCAGCTGTATGAGTCCCTGACTGTTGAGTCTCTGAAGTTTCCTGGAGGAAGGTCTTTGTATCTCAGATACTGAGTGAAGTTTAACATACAGTTAGATTTACCTTGTTTTCATACTCATAGAGGAGTTATTTCCAGCAGGAACTTTGCATATTTGATCTCAAGCCAAAAGAAATTGTTTCAGCAACTTTTTGCCACATATATTTCTATTTTTATTTCAAGATGTATTTCAACACTGAAAAAAAAAATATTGAATTGACAAATCCTTTAGCAGCATGTCTGCTCCATGTTGAATATTTACAGCTGCAGCTGTTTCCTTCAGTAATTTGGACATTGATTCAGGAACGAATTTAAACATATGGTTAACTTAAACCAGAGGAGCAATTCCCTTAACTTGAGGGAGACTGAATAAGGGGGGAGTGAGTGGCAGCATGATTCTGGGTCATCTCTCGGGGCAGTGTAGCTTTTATTGTGCTTCTTGCTCTAGGCTGGTTATGAAGCAAACCCTGTCCTTAATATTTCTGTTGTTAAGTAGAAACCATAAAATACACAGAGGGTGTTTTCATGCTTGTTATTGTCAGTATAAGAACTTTTTAAAATTAATTTCCTGGCATTTAAGCATTAAATATATTTACTCAATTCTTATTGTACACATTTGTGTTTTAATATGAACCTAATCTTTATCGGTTATGAAGTGTTGAATCTTTTCAGAAAGAAACTTTGTGGTGCTTTTAATTACAATATCAGCTTTGTATAAGGAACATAAAGCTTGTTGTACCACATTAAACCTTGGCATTAGGTAGTACCTGGTTATTCCTCACTTTTCCTTTAAAAAGATACCTTATTTCTGTGTTGAACTGATGGGCGAAACATGTGGAAAATGTAAATGTCATGTCAGCAGAATTCCTAAGGGTAAGCATCCTTCCTCATTATGGATCCAACCAAAAAATAGGCAACATGTCTCTAGCTCTGAGCAGCAAGAGTTTTAAAATAATATGGGACAGTATATATTCCCTGTTCTCATTCTAGGTATGATGCAATCTTACATATGCAAGATGCATTTCTTATTTTTAATAATCAATTGAGAGCCATTTTATAAACACTGCTCTTCTTTCTCAGACAGTGTTCTCTTTGTTGTTTGCAAAATGGTTTTGAAAAATCTTGTTCTACCTGCATTCAGTATTAGAAACACTTTTCAGTTTGTGCATCAGAGAAAGTGCAGAAGTCTTCTTGGCTGCTGTACAACCACCATAGCTACAGCGAGCAGTATACATGGCGAATTCCAAGCTGTATACTAAAGGTACTAAATGCCTCACATAATGGGACCAATTTCAACATTGAAGCACGTTGATGTCATAAGTTTAATGCCACCTTAGCCTTTCAAACCTTCATCTCCAGCAGCCTAAGTCATACAGAGTTAAGTTTATTTCAAACCTTTGAAAAAAAAAGAGGCATCATGATTTAACTTTACATTCTAATAGCTTAAGTGTATAGGATAAAATGTCAGTGTTTTGAACTCCATGCACCTAGTTAAAGTCTTAGAAGGATATGTCCTTCACTCCCTGAGACAGAGCATTTATATTGTAGCGGTTTTTTGTTTTTTAAATTGTTTCAGAGATTTATCCATGTGTCAAGTTGCTTGCACTACGTCTGTTATGAGCAGGGCTCTCAGCATTCTTCAGACAATATTCCTAATTCCCTTTTTTCATTCCTTTTTAAACGTACAATGGCTTTTGTTCTGTTCTCTCCATTCCCTCTTTTCTATCATCTGGAATTACTATCTCATTTGCCCCCTCCCCCCCTTCCATCTACTTGTGTCCAGCTGAACAGCTGGAAAGAACATTATCTGAAGCACAGTTGTGTTTTGGCAGGAAAGCAGGGTCCCAATGGATAATTATCCCAGCTAGTCCTATGCTGCTTATACCAAGAATGTAAAGCATCATAATAGGTTAAATATCATGTAACGCTTTGTGATTGTGCTCTGTATTGAGGTATGTTGGCTGCCATTAAGCAGCTAGAGCCTAGAAAGGTTCACAGTGTCATGAGTAAAACAAAAGGCGTTTCATAGTCAGCATTGTCATGTCTGAACCTCAATAGATGTCCCATGACATGCTTTCATGAGAAGGCATGTCTTGTATCAGCATAATAAGTGTGGTGCTTTCTTGCGGTGGTTACAAGGTAGTTTCCAGTTGGATGAGTTCTCTCTGACATGATATTCAGGAATAGTGAAGGGAGTGAAAATATTTTGAATGTGATGAGGTTGTTTATGTGAAGCAGTGTAAAGCAGGGAACCTATTAGCAAGAGCTGACATTGGTAATTGCTTAAATAATTGGAGACAACTCTTCAGAAACCAATGAAGTCAAACTCCTTAAGGCCAGTAGTAAATTAAGGATCATGTTCTTCACACCACTCACAATTTGACTGTCACAGCACAATATGTACAATTTTACACATTCCATTTACTGTTTAAGCTGTAAATTCCTAAATATAGTGTTTTCTGATCACAGATCTGTGTGGTATCTTGCTGCATGGGGTCATTTAATTTTATTCCACAAATTTGCCAGAAGAGAAACAGAATCATCTTGGAAGTGATCACTGAAAAGTTCATCCCTTTGTGCTAAGGCAGGACTGACTGTCCCTGTTTCAGTTCTGGCAGATAGTCTTCTGGTCTGCTCTGCACTGGTGAACATTCCCCATCTCATTAGTTATCCCTAGTGTTTAGCCCAAATCTTTTTTTCCTGAGGAGACAGCATTTTTGTGCATTTCAGGAAATTTCTGTGCTGTGTCATGGCCCGTGACTTCTGCTGTGGAAAGAAATTTCTGCTGAACTTTTAAAGAATTAGAAAACATAGTAGTGTACAGAATTAAGTTGTAGTTTCCAGCCTTTTGGTGGAATTTGGGAATGTAAAAATGGGAAACTTGAATAGTATTCCAATGGTAAAATACTGGAAGCTCATCCTTCCAAGCAGTAGTGTCGTGTGTAGGTGTCTCAGAGCTTTGCAAATAGACACCACCATTATAACATTCTTATGAGGCTGTACAACTGCATTAAACTAGCTCAGCCGAATAATAGTAACATTTAAAACACAAATGAGATCAACAAAATAATGAGATTTATCTTTTTTAATGGTGCTTCTAAATCTTTAAAAAAAAAATGTTATCAAAAACATTGAAATTTTTACATTCTTTCACCCGCTCTTGCCCATAGACACACCAGCATTTTGTTACTATTTGCAAACAGATGGTGGAAATGGGATCAGAAATGAGAATTTTTAATCTTTTGTGACATGGGACTATATTGTATTGGACCTTTAAAACTCTGCAGAAGAAATATTCATGCATGGATAACCAACTGGCCATCTATCAGAAAAGTAACAAAGTCATGAATGAGAAGGTGTGGTCATGCAATGAGAGATTGTTTGATCTGCTTGGTGGTAGGAAGGATGGATGTTTGCTAATTTTGGATGGCATTTTAACTAATATGGAGGGAGGATTTGATGGTACTCAAGGTGGCAAAGAAAAGTCACAATGAAAATAGAGTAAAATGGGAAAAGAAGAGAACAGTTTTACTGTAAACACTGATATTTATGTTCTTTACAACATTTGTGTCTCTCTAAAGTAGTTAATTGAAAAATAGAATAATGTGAACAAGAGAGAGATTCTTGCAACCTGCATTTTTCAGGATAACTGGTAAATTTTCAGTGTTAAGGCTTCTTATGTCTCAGTAACATAGCTCAGATTTTAAAATCAGCTTTATAATTGAGCTTTTTTGAAGATTTGAAAAATAAGTCAATGAATTTGTATAGTCAGGAGCTACAATTTACTGGAATTGTAAGTGGAATTAGCACTTTCCAGTTTCAAAACATAGCAGAAGAGTTTTTAATTGAGCTGTATGCCTTCTGCAAATACTAACGTTTTTCCATGACTATTAACACAGCTTAGCCTGCAAGATCTCACTGCGTAGCATTTTATTACCCAAGAGCTTTTGTTTAGCTTGGACTTGGCTTTATTAACTAAGCTGTAACCCAGGAGGTTTTTGTAACATTTACAAGTTAGAGCAAAGTCTTCATCTTGTCTTATTTAGTAGATCTGCTGATAGTTGGATTGCGACACTAACGGATAATTTTGCTTCTTGGGTAAAAGTTACTTCTTTTGCACCAACTCCCTGCCTTTTCCCTAATGCATGAGGGGAGAAAAATTCTTCCATGTTTCTATCCATTTCATATTTTGGCTGAAATAGGGAATTGTTCAAGAAACATGGTTCCCACTGTGCCCAGTCTTGCCTAGATGTTGGGAACCATATGGTCTGTTTTATCCATGCCAAGAAACTTCCTTGCTGCTTTCTGTCACCACTGTATTTTTTCATGTGCAGTTTTGAGGGTGAATGGCACACACGTGTTGCTTGTGAAGGTAGCATTCTTTCTCTGCAGCCCAAAGCTAATTACTCTTAGTGGCAGTGGGGCTTTGTACCTCATTTGTGAACAGCTATTTATACTACTGCACCAGTACAAAGCAATGTTTCACATTACCAGCTTACCAGACTATTGCACCATTGTGTTTTAATCCACTGTAGGTGGATGGAGAATATGAGCCATCTGTTTTATTTAATGATATAATCAGTAAACAATGTATGCACTTTACACATTTGGTCATTAAAGATGCCCATATTGTTGGACCCTGTATTTACATTGTAAATTGGTGTATTCACACATCAGCTCGTTCTGGTTTAAAAGGCTTGCTGTGTTCATAAGATGGTACAAAGCAAGCTCAGTAACTGCTGGAACCCAGCGCAGGTGGTCGAGCTAGTTGCCACACAGATCAAAAGTCAAACAACTGTGAATCTTCCTTTGAAATGCCATTTAGAGAGACAAGGCTGGTCTTATCTTCACAAACAAGAAAGAGTTATAGATATACATCATGAAGTTATGAGAACAAAAGAGGGTTTCATAATCACTCGGCATCAGAAAATCCAGTACTGCAGACTTCTGTGAAGGCATCTTTGGAATATAGAGACTGACATATTTTCCTGTACAAAATTTAGAGGAGTGAGTCTAAATCATTAATATTACAAAGTTCCATGATTTCAAAACTTTAGATAGAAGAAGTTGCCTGCTCTCACAATCAATTTCATTTAGTTTTATTTTAATCAATGCTTAAGCAGAATATAACAAACAGCAACAGCACAACCAAGTCTTATTCAGGGGATAGGGTGAATGGTGTATTTGTGCTAGAAACAAAGGAAATTGCGTGATATTTCAATTTTCTCAAAGTATCCTTGATGAGCACCATAAAATAGCCTCCAAAGTATGCTAAAAATTAATTGATAAGTAAAATCTTGTTTGCTATCATATTTTTAGGGAGGTGAAAGATCCTGCAATCCCATATTAGAAGAGTAATGTTGATTTTAGCGTTTTACTTCACAGCTTGCTTTTAGGTTGCCCAGAATTTAAGGTATTTATTGGAGGACTTGGTCTCATTTCGTGTTGTGTTTTATGAGGACAATAATTGGGTTAACCACCTGGGGAAGGCCTCACTGGTGTTGCCAGTAGATGGGGAAGGGAACAGAGTTGTGGAAGTGGTCTGGCTAAGAGTGAGTTTGCAGGTCTGCCAGGCTGGAGGGGTCTTGAACATTACAGCACACATCTGCTCATCAGCAATGGATCTGCTAATAAAGGTGGAGCTCTGTGAAGGACAGTTCTTTAGCCCACTTTGAGATAATATTTTAAAGCAGTAGATAACCCATCAGGATGAGATCATGGTCATTTCTTCTTGTATGCACTTGTATAAGAATCTAGTGGCAAATTATGAATGCATAGGAGATTTTAATTTGGCTGCTTCACCTCAGTAGCACAGTCTGTGTACTCAAATGAAGCATGTTCACTTTCCATTTAGCATTACAAAACATGAGGACATAGCTTTCTAAGTATTTAAATCAATTTCAAAGGCAAACTAATGTGGTTTTGCTTTTTTTTTTCTAATCATGGGGTGGGAGGAAATAAGGTTGGTTTTCTCACCAGGGCTTTTTGATGCTGGCACAATATTTAAAGACAAAGTATTTTTCAAGTGTATGAGCGAAGAGAAGAAAATGTCTCATTTCTATGCCATTATATATGCTTTCAAAATATACAATATTTTCAAGGTTAAAATATTTAAAATAAAACAGAGACTCAGCTATACCTGCCCCTTTTTTCTTGTCTTTTCATATCTGTATTTCATGTAAGTTGATTATTAAGCATTGGCATATTTCAATGTGCTTGATGATGCATTGTCTTCTTATTTTGAGATATTGTGTAAGTGATTTCTGATCTTATAAAGGCACTGAGATCTTTTTTTTCTCATCCCAATCCAGGAAAAATTATCAGAAATTTGACAAATAATGTTTGAATCCTAGCTTGGTTCTGGTATATCTTGGGTAACTGTGAACACATCTGTTTCTGTGCATCTCTAAAATGAGGATAATGTTCCATATCTCAGCAAAGCATTCCAAGAGCAAATGCCCTTAATTAATCTGTGCATGGTCCTCACATGACAACCTGATGAGAACTTGCAAATGATGGACTAACTGGTAGCAGTGCCTGTCCTGATTTGGAGCCATGGCTTAAATGGATTTAAAAGGGGTGAAAGAGAAGCATGGGAAGAATTTATACTAGAGGACTGTGGAGTATCTGATTTCCTATAAGAGTCCATTATTGAGTATGTACCTGATGTCCTTAACTACTGAATGCAGATGTGAAAAGGAGATATCAATTCTTTATCATCTTCTTCAGTTGACATAATTATGAGGGCTACAGATGAGAAGTTCATCTTTTCTTTAGTGAAGTTTTTGGTGTGTTGCAGATAGAAAAGTATATTTGTATTGGTTCAACAAATAGAGTTTAGACAACCTTGATTAAGTGTGTATCTAGAAGAACAGGAATGTTAAACTTGATGTGCTAGCCTACGTAACTGCATCTTCCTTATCTATCTCTCCCTACTGCTTCTGTCAGAAATTATATTCTTACAGCTTGCTACGGAGTGCTGGCTGCTGCTGACCTGCAAACAATCAGTACTCTACAAATGTTTGTTAAGTACTTTAGGGATGCTCAAAGGAGAAATGCATCCCTGCAAATGCAACATTTTAAGTCTTACTATCACAGCGCTCTGGTTTCCTGGTTGAAATGCAGTGAAGAGTGAGAGGTGTAAGCTCAGGGGTAGACACTCACTCCACCCTTACTGTAAAGAATTTATTTTTTATATGAGAGGTAAGGGGTCCTACAGAAAGGCAGGGGTAAGAATTTTTAGTCGGGTAGGACTAGGAGTAAAACTGGAAAACTAGATAGTAAAACTATGATGGGAAGAGGGAAGGCTCTGGATAGATATAAGAAAGAAATTCTTTATGGTGAGGGTGGAGAGACACTGGAACAGGTTGCCCAGAGAGGTGTTTAAGGCCAGGCTGGACAATTCACTGAGCAACCTAGTATAGTGGAATGTGTCTGCCTATGGCAGGGGCTCTGGAATTAGATGATCTTTAAGGTCCCTTCCAACCCAAACCATTGTATGATTCTATTACTCTATACTATTGAGTCTTGGAATTCATATATTTTGCTGTTCAACTTGTGGTTAAGGAGAAAATAAAAAAGTGCATTTCTATTGCTTTTTGTTGAAATATCTAGTGACATGATGCTGCTCTTAGCTGTGAAGTTTGAAGAGTTTGCTCTGCAGTTGTTGTAACAGGTACATGTTGAAAGCTAAGGTAAAATGAAGGTTGAATATGATAGCTTTAATGATGCTGTAGAGCACCCTCTTCATGAAGAGTATTCTTTATAGAACATCTCTTGTGGTGCTGTACTCAGTTGGTCTTATTTTAACGGTCATCTCTGAATTATTGATGATTTATTAAAGCTCTATCAGGAAGCAGTGGGAAAGATGTGTTTCCACATGCCATTTCCTTCAGATGAGTCCTCTTTGAGGAATCTAAGTGATTGAATGAGATATGCCACTTATAATTCTACAGATATGGCTCCCAAGTAGTTGTTTCATAGGAAATTCCCAGAGTCCTCCCTGGAGTAAGACAGTATTTGAAATTGTATGATGTATATATACAAAATTAAGCATATTGTAGAATTGTTTCATAATAAACTACATAATCCAATTAGCAATTTTCCAGATCCTTAGCAGTCAACTAAGGATATAGGACCCCATGTCAGAGACTGTAAAGAGATTGCACAGAGGAGAGATAGGGAATATTGAATGAACCAAAAGAAGTAGCATTGCTTGAAAGACTCTGTGCAATGATTTTTATACACTTATAATTCTGTTCATTGAAACTGATGAAAAAGCTTGTGCCCAAATGCTTGTCCTCTGAATCTGGAAGGAGATGCAGGTGCACAAGGTCCCAGAGAAAAGCTCTGGTATATGAATGTAGAAACTACCTTACAGGGGAGTTTCTGTTTTGTCATCTTGCTCTACTGACCCAATTAATTATTGTTATGGCAGACCTGGATGATAGAGATTGGTTGTCAGAACTATTAAACCTGGCCCTCCTGTCTAAACTATTGAGTTTTGAGGCCAGTGAGTTTGAGACCCCACTGTACCCTGCTTTCTTTGATCCAAACCCTGAGAAAATGTAATCATCATTTAAAGGAATTAATTCCTCTGTGAGGAGGAAGCCTAGAAGTGGCTCCAGAGAATGCTTCCCCACATGGAAAGCCACCACCCTCTGATTTGATAGCTTCCATGCTAATGCATCTTTCGAGGGGGCCTCTTTGTCCTGAGTTGTTACTTATTTGGCTCTTCTTTTATTTCAGTCTTAATTGTCATTAGTGTGTTTGGTTTTTTTCTAAAACCATCTGGGGAATAGTAGTTTATTGCGTATTGTTGTGTTTGTCTAAAGGCAATTGCACAAGCTCGAAACCTAATCCTTATAATCTTTCCTACAAGGGAGAGCTTGAGATAAATACTGCCGTATGCTTGGTGGGAGTGGGTCTCTACTTTTTGATCATCCATGTCTAAATGTTGAGTAATACTTAGGGGAAAATGTTCTCAAAACATTCCTTAGATGATTATTAGATTATATTTTATGTTTGATAAAAACTGGAAAATTGTGTAAATATTTGCTTAACATCCCACCCCTGAAGCAATTTATTTCCTTTCTGGCCTTCAACCCTCTTGCTCAGTGAAATGAGATCAGTCACTTTCTGTTTATATTCCGTTTCACTTTGCAGTTTTCATGTAAGTGTAGTGCAATTCCCCACTACAGAGGAATATTTAAATGATGGGGGGGGGGGAGATAAACAAGGAAAGGAACAATTTTTTTTACATGTTTTCTAGTGTCTTCCAGATTTTAAAATTGTTATGAATATACTACTTGTGTGTGACATGCGTTAGAAAAAAATCTAAAAAAATAATAAAGTCCTACTTTTCTGTAAATTTTCTGTCACATAGGAAGTAAAACCAGTTTATACATATTATGTTCTTTTGGCTGCCATTCAAATCAGCCATTGGCAAATGAAAACACATGAGGTGTCTTTCTTACAAGAGGAAACCACTTTTCCATCTTGGATGCTCCATGTTTGTTGAGGTTTCTGGAAAGTGCTGATTCTTCCACACACACAGCAGTCAATCCTCCCTAAGTCAACTGGCTGGTTTCTCTCATCTGAATCTTTCATTTTGAACTAATGTAGAGTATGGGTCTTAAAACCATGGACAAGAGTACAAATGCTAGGTTGTGAATAGAGCTCAACTAAATGGAAGGAGGAGCTTAGGGTATTATTGTGTGATGGAAAAAGAATCATCAGAGTCAGTAAATTGAGGATTGAGGGTATGTCTTGTCACCAACCAGCACTGAAGCATTTCTGTCAAAAACTGCAGAATGTGTGCTTCAGAAGCAAGAAGTCCTGGAGTTTCTCTCGAGTCCTCTCTCTCCACCATGGTTTTGCAATTAAATATTGGAGGAAAAATCTTTTTTCTTTCTTTTTATTTTGTTTTGGGTTTTGTTTTGAATGTGTCACTTTAATGAATAGCAGCTGATTTTTCCTCTGTTGGCTCACTTGGGCACAAAGACAAACCTCCTTTCAAGGAACAGAGTTTCCAACATTGTTGTTGATTATTTAAATGGGGAACCATCTGTATGGTAAGGCAGGCTCATTCTGGAGGGGAAAAAAAGAGATGCAATCATTGAAGGTGAAAACCTTCCCTCTGTATTGCAGATGGACTCACAAACAAATTAGACATAAAGACAAATGTCTCCCTACCACACTCATGAAGAACTGAATTTCAGGAGCAGCCAACCTGTGACAGAGTCCCTTGGGAACACAAGTGGCCTTCTTCAGAGTGTCATAGTCTCAGTGCTTCCCACAAAGTTGCAGTTGAGATCTGCTGTCCTGCTGGGGGACAAAGAGCTGGTTTGCTTTCCAAGAGCTCTTTGCCCTTCTTTTTTATGGCTTGCTCCATTTTAGTTTCCCAAAGTCTGAGATGCATTTCTTAGCACAAGATTCTTGTGCTTCCTCTCCATGCCCTTTTGTGGATCTCATGGCCTGTCAGTCTGAAATGGTTTTGACTTCTTTTGACAAACACCTCCGCTTGGAATCACAATGTGGCTATCCTATAAAAAAAGAGGCAGCCTTTCTTTTCTTCCTTCTTCTTTATGAACGAGCAACATACTGTTTAAAAGCTTGGTGTGAGCTCACAATAGCACTTTGTCCTCTATCACATCACTTGCCAAATAACTACTGTTGTGGCAACAGCTGTAACCAAGCGTGGTGTCATCTCATTTTGCCATAACATGACTGGGTGCCAATAATTTTAATATAATGTGAAACACACTCCTAGGCAGTGCAACAAGGCATCTGATTATTAAATTCCTTGAAATGTCATCTGGATTTTTTCATTTTTTGTTAATCAGTTCAGGTCTCAGTACTGGACAGGGTTGTGATTAAAAGAAAAAGAACACCAAATTCTCTCATTATAGTAAACATTTCCAAGAAAACTCTCACCCTGAAGTAGACAGGTCTGCTCTGCTTACGTAGATGGCGACAGCAAAGTCTTTGTGAAGGCAATAGGGGTGGAAGTTGTAATTGTGGCTAGCAGTTGTTTGCTGCTCTTTACTGTAGCACTTTCTCCAGTGACAATAAATGCTATTTATTTTTAGGTTTCTTATTCTGAACTACTTATAAAAACAAAAGGTAGGAACCTGGTGAAGCATTTGACTTAAATACATTGCTTACATTGTGCTCCAAAGCATGGTGTTCAGCACTGTTGTTAAATGAAGCATTAGCATTTAATTGTGTAAAGCTCAATATTACTAATTCTTGGCTGAGTCCATTAATATAGCAAGCATTAGTAAGAAATATATTGAAGATCCTGAACAAGGTCATAAATATTCTGTGTGCAAAGAGCACCTGATGCTTTTCTTCAAGATTCTAAGGAGTAATTTAAAAAAAAAAAACAAAACCACCAAAACCTAACAAAAAAAAAACCCAAAACACAAATCCTTGCAAGGTAAGTAGATAAAAGGCTTTCTTGGTTTAGTTGTGTCAGTTTGGCTTTTCCCTGTAATTGCTGGGGTGATTTTGTTCCTAAAGAGAGAACAGAAGCCAAAGTGAAGAGGTAATTTCTGAGTACTGTCACAAGATACTGTGAAAGTTCTCAGCTTTTCTGTAATAAGAAAAGTAACACTTGTCTCATGATGTCTGTTTATTGCATATTGTTCTTCTCTATGCAGCTCAGTGCAGCTGGCAGTGAGTACTTGAGAGAAACCCAGGGCTGAAGAAATACTGTAGGGCAAGCTGCAGGCTCCTCTGGGTGCTCTCAAGCCATCCTTACCTTATGTCACCATGAATGAAATAGAAAGAGATCATTTGCCTTTTAATCCCAGGTGTCTCTGTGTTTAAATCCAAACAGGAAAAAGCTCCTGGCAGCATGATGCCAGACTGGAGGTGTTGATACTTCAAACATGTCCGGATGTCTCTCTCCTTGCGTCAGCTGTGGTGTGGAGCTCACTTTCTTTGGTAATCTGTGGACTTACTTGCACAATGAAAGGTCCAGGTTTTTCTGACCTGTGAAGAATCATAGGAGAGCTCTGTATTTGTAGAGTACCATTTTGTGCTTGGAAGTGAAGACATTTTTACTAGGGAGGAATGTGGATATTTCTAAACCTTGTAATCTGTATCCACATCTGAGTTTTGCAGGTTATGTGTGCCAGTAGCACATTAAACCAGTGTATGACATGGAAATTTCCCTAGAACTTACAGTATTCCACATCCAGGTGCAGTTACAACTAATTTCTGCAGGCTCTGCTAGACAGTTTCTAAAGGAAAATTTTGTTTAATTTAATATCAAGCCAAATCCGCTGTGTATCTTCATGTCTCTACTCACTAATTGAATGTGCGCAGAACAGAAGCAGCACAGGCAGAGATAATACAGTGTTCCCCAGAATTAGTTTGGCCCTTAGCTTGGGAAAAATACCAACCTGAAGAAGTGAGTTTTGTCTCTAGATCCACACAAGTTTTGGCTTCTCTAGTGAGTCATGACGTTGTAAAAGGATACAGTTGTTTTCGGTCCAAAAGCAAGTTGATTCTTCACGCCTAGTTGACACTACTGTTTAGGCTGACGAGGGTAAATTTTAGGACAAACCACAGGAAATGGCTTGGAGAGGTGGAGGATATTAAGAAAATATTGTACTGCTGCTTTAGAAGTAAAATGAAACACTTTAGGCTCCATTTTCCTATATGATGTTTAAAGTCATTGTTTTGATAATATTTTGCAAAAAATATTGCAACAATTGAAAACAAATGTGCTTCAGAACATATAGTCATTCCTTGTGATCTCAGACCAAGACAAGTGGCATGAAAATCCTTCTCTTCTCATGGAGGGCAGCCTGAGGTCTTGTGAAAAAGCATTTCTTTCCTCCTTCCTCCATGATTTTAGACTAATTGCATCCCCTTGAAAGTACTGCTTTCTGTGAGCTTAGAGAGTGAAAACTCTTGGACTTTTTGTTTATGGAAGAGTCTGCTTTAGCTGGGAAGTCAGAGGCAGCAAGAGGAACAGAAATAGCTCTTTCAAAGCTCTTGGAGTGTATTCACTTTGGTATGTAGAGAGTGGCAACAGTAGTCATTAGTATTGAGAGAATTCTGCTCTCTCTGTCTTTCTGCCCCTGTTGCAAGATGAGCAAGGGCTGACCTGAACTTCTGTTTGTTTGTTCTGCTGTGGAGTTAAAGATTTGCAATTTCCCCCCACCAAGAATGTTTTATTCTTTTTGTTTTGTAAGGGGGAGAACTCAACTTCTGTGAAGGCAAAATAAAAATCCTTCCCGATATAAGAAACAGCTGAACAAGGCCTAAGCTGATAGATTATTTTTTTCCAGCTCTCTACCTGTGAAGCAATGCACTGTTTTTAGGGTGAGGGGTGATTGTAGAAAGCAGTGATTGAACAAATAACTGCTTTAAGGCCAGTGCTAGAAACGCTTGCCAGTACAGTAATGTCAGCTGGAGGTGTGATTTTTGGCTGCGTGTGTGTACTGGCAAAATCCCTAGTATAGACATGGCTGTACCAGGAAGAAAAAAAAAAGACCTTTGGCCAGTATATTCTATTTTGCTTGGGGAGGGTATAAGCTCCAGCAAGAAAAGCACTTTTTTTGTGCTGGTTAGTTGCAACTCCAGTAGATGCTCACGTTAATATAGCTGTATATAGTAACAAACCTTTGTTATAGACTTGACTTCTACGTCTGATATCCTAACATTAGCAATTGTGCTCCTGTTACTCTAAATTTCAAAAGCAGCAACACCTGATTTGAGAGCCTTAGTCTTTGTTGCAATGTAATGATCTTGAATTCACAGATCTGTGTTTTATTTACTCTGCAAAATTAGGAGAATTGCAGTTGAAATTTCATTGGACTCCTATTTTTTGCTTGTGAAGCATTTCTTTAGAGTTCTTTTTAATCACTTTTTCCTAGCTGCACCTCAAATAAAAAGGCCCACATGCTTTGCATTTGTCAAAGCACTGAAGAATGAGATTATCTTTGGATTTATTTTCTGATTCATTACATGACTGTTCATAGTCATAGTTGTAAGTGAACCACAGTCTTCATATCTAGGTTTTGCAGATTCCTGTTGAAGTTTTTTTTCTTTAATATCTTGAATATATTGGGATTCTGGATGACATCTTGTCATTGTTTCTTCAGACTGGGCAGTGACACAACAGACTATGTGACACAACAGTGTGAACTTTCACTCTTTTTCACTCACTTGTTAGGATGAAAAAGTCCTGCTTTCTAATACAGAAGCACACTTCATCAGCAATCTTCAATACATTAAATCAGAAAGGGTAAATACTTAAGGTCCTTGTTTAATATCAGTGGAACATTTGGGGTATTCCATAATATCTCCAGAATGTCCTCGCACTATGAGAGGAAAAACAATGCCATTATCAGATACTGTTAGGGAGGTGATTCTTGAAGATGTTGCATGGTTGCCCTCAGATGTCAGTACTCTGCTTGTCTTCCACTGGTATTTCACATCAACTGACCTTAACAAGAGAATAATAACATTTCAACCTAGACTTTTTGTTCAGCCTACTGAACGAAAGGACTGTGACCAGCAGGTCGAGAGAAGTGATTTTGCCCCTCTATTCAGCCCTAGTGAGGCCCCAGCTGGAGTATTGTGTCCAGTTCTGGAGCCCTCAATACAAGAAGGACATTGAGCTATTGGAGCGGGTCCAGAGGAGGGCCACGAAGATGATCAAAGGGCTGGAGCAACTGCCCTATGAAGACAGGGTGAAGGAGTTGGGGTTGTTCAGCCTGGAGAAGGGAAAGCTCAGAGGGGACCTCATAGTAACTTATCAGTACCTGAGGGGGTCCTACAGAAAGGCAGGGGAAGGACTTTTTAATAAAATATCTGATGGGAGGACCAGAAATAATGGATGTGAATTGGAATGGGGCAGATTCAGGCTTGACATAGGAAAGAAATTCTTTACAGTGAGGGTGGTGAAACACTGGAACAGGTTGCCCAGAGGGGTTGTGGACGACCCTCTCTGGAGGTGCTCAAGGCTACGCTGGACATGACACTAAGCAGCTTGATGTAGTGGGAGGTGTCTCTGCCTATGGCAGGGGGGTTGGTGATCTTTAAGGTCCCTTCCAACCCAAACAATTCTATGATTCTATGATTCTGTACTCCTCCATCAGTATGATATGGTATCAGAGAATGTTAATTGTTATTATTTTTACTTTAAATTATCTCTGACTTCATTGAGTGTAGAATTCAGCCAATGCTGAAAGCTTTTGAAAATCCCACCCTTCGGTTAGATTTGGTTTTGTTGTTGTTTTTCATGGCCAATGTAGAACTCGGTATTATCTACTGGCATAACATCTTGCTGGAGCAGAACAATAATTTATTGTGGTAATTACTGACATCACAAAACCACAGACTCTAATCTTGATCTTGGGGGAAAAAAACATAGTTTAAGACCTAATAAAAAATGTCATAGTTTATATCAGTCTAGTAGGAAAATAAAACTAAGCAAATTGAGTTTGAGTGTTTTCTAAGTTATGCTCTTCACAGTGTTGGATTTTTTTTGGAAAAAAAAAAAGGGGAAAAAAAGGAAATGCTGGGGAAAGTTGGTATTTTATAAATGGCACAAACATATGAAGCTCTATTTTCTATATTCCTGGTCTTTCGGTCTCACAGTGTATCTTTTTCCAGGCTCATGAAACATGAAATAGGTTTAAAATCAATAGGTTTTTAAAATATTTGGACTTTCTGGCATTTTTTCTTTGTTGCTCTGTGACTTGGACAACAAACACCATGAACTGAGTAGCCTCAGTCTGTTAATCTCTCCCTTGGGTGCATCCTTTCTTAGTTCAGCAATAACACAAACTAAAAAAAAATCTACTGCATGTGGTCAGTGCTGGGTTTGCTTGGGCTCATGTGTCTTGTTGAAACCAGAATATTTTCTCTCCAAGACAAGCTCAGCACCTTATTCTTTGTAAGAATTTTCAGTTTTCATCCTGCATTTTAGCTGTTAACCCTTTTGCCATTTCAGCTTCAAAAATCAACCCAAAAAATCATAGTATATTTAAAGGAAATATGCATGTTTATAATTTTGATATAAACATATAAACTATGTTGGTTTAAACTTAAAACTGCCCTAAACAAGCAAACAAACAACCAAAGCAAGCAGAAGATCACCTTCCAAAACAAAAAATTTCCTTCTCAAAAGTGCAGCTTTCAAGAAACTTTGGGTAATGATCTATAAACAGGAGGTTAAAATGGGAGCACTCTTACATCTGGAACTGCAGTGTCCTTTGGCTGAAAACAAAAATATAGAAGACTGTCTAAATTCTGACATTTACATCTTCATTCACCATATGAGCAGGTTGCTACCAACTTTCTGCCTGCAAGTGGCAGGGTAAGATGAAGTCTCAGGTGGGAATACGAGGGAGTTCCTCCACTTCTCTTACTATAACACAAACTCTCTCAGGACAGCTGTCCCTCAACCTGGGAAATTTATGGAAGATTTGAACAAAAATCAAACTTGTTACAAATATTTGTTCTTAGGGCAGCTGCCAGATAAAATTTAGTATGGCAAAGGTTTGCCCTCTGCTGTACCCTTACCAAGAGAGCACCAAGCAAAATCTGGGCAACACAGTGTTTTTTGGAAGAATGTTTAATTGATAGCTTTTCCCTTAAAAATATCATCTTTCTAGAAATGCAGATGTGCATGATAATCCTATAGGGATATTGGTATTTGGCCTCTAGGATTTTAAGAGTGCTGTTCCCAAGGTTAAGATATACAGAGAGCCAGATTTTATTTGAAACTATTATACAAGACAGATATGGAAGCTCAAGGAGTATTACATTGCAAATCACATGTTAAAGAGAGACACATGCTCTTGAGCTATAAAACAAATAAAGAAAGATATTTAAAAGATATCTTTAACCACTTGCTTTACACATTAATCTGCAACTCACAAAGCCTTATTTGCAGAGAAAATGCCATTATAGGACAGTTTCTGAAAAGCAAACAAGTATTTTGGGCGTTTCCACTGCTAACAAAACTGTGTGACAATTGCAAAACAAGTACTGATGGTGAACAACCTTTCTATGAGTGAATATGTTGAACAGCTGCTGCTTTCCACCCTTGAGATTTCTGTGTATCTGTGTTGGATGAAGTGATTCCTGTAGCAGATTTGTAATACACTTGGTGTTATTACAAATACAACAAGGGGGAGTAAAACTGAAAAGCTGAATCTGTGATACTGCTCTTTAATGTAGATTTCATCAAATCAAGGGAGACCTCTGCTAATGGTATGACAGGGGTGTTTCTTATGAATGACCAGAAAGGTCTGGATGTGCCCCATGGCAAAACCCCAGACCCAGAGCAACACCATCACATCAAGGTGCTGCTCTCTTCCATCCCATACACAGGTGCTTTGGCTCTACTTAGTGCTGCCTTCAAGGTAACTGTTGCCATGGCCTGGGCTTGATCCTCATGAAGTTGTCTGTGTAAACCTCAACATGAGATGTCTCTGGGTATCACTGTCAGGTGTGGGGCAGGAGTCTGTCACCCAGCTCAGCAGGAATGTTGCCTTCGCTAAGTTCTTTTGTTAATGACTCTATGGCTTCCTGATGTGTGGGCTCTGGACATGTGTATATGTGCTTGGGATAAGTAACTGCGACTTGAAAGACCCAGGAGCAATTTGTCAGCTGCCATATGAGAGACTCAGTAGTTGTTCCTGCTGCAATAATCTCTCTTTGTTCTGCAGGATGGTACCAGAGCAGATCACAAGCTTACTGAAGGGTTGCGTGGGCTTCCTACCCTTCTTGGTGCAGTGGCATAACAGCTGCCTCTTGGCTCTGAAGTTTGTCTCTTCGTTAAAAATAAAATCTGCTTAAGTGTCACCCTTTTAGAAAGAATTCTGCAGAGTTCAAAGTAAATTATCTCGGGGATGATGGTAATCATTGGCCTTTAATTGAACTGTGGTGCTTAAAATCTAGAAACCAGTTCATAGTTAATCATTTAAGTTCATCAGAAATAAGATTCAAGTTGGGGCAATTAGACAATTGCTTCATTACTCAAGCTGTCTAATGATGTTTCACTGATCTTTCACAAATGATAATACAGTAGATGAACTATGGAGTTTAAGAATAAGTTATTTCAGTTTTAGATAGTTGAAAAGTGACTTACCAAAACTGTTAATGGAAGTTATTCAAAATGTGCTGTCTAAATCCTTTCCAATTAGTGTTGAGGTCTTGAAGGTCCAGTCTTAGCTTTTTATTAATATGTTCAGTTTATTAATGTATTTTTTGATATATGCATAGTGTGACTGTCTGGTACATCTCAAGATGTTGCATAATTATTCTCCTTTTAATTTGCTTTACTTGGGTTCTACTCCTTAGTCTTGCTTAAAATTCAGAAATATTTCAGACCTTAATAACTTATTAACTCATTAGAAAGCCATGACATGTACTTGAGGTTACCTCAAAGGCTATCCATATTTAACAGTAAACT
The DNA here is from genome assembly GCA_013400935.1 of Turnix velox. Lineage (NCBI taxonomy): Eukaryota > Metazoa > Chordata > Aves > Charadriiformes > Turnicidae > Turnix > Turnix velox. The sequence continues at coordinate 140,473 of VZTY01000737.1, read as the reverse complement.
TGAGATAATTCATTGAGATTGTGACTGTCGTTGACCAGTTTAAATATTTAAGGTTGTGTTTTGACCTTTTGCCTTACATTTAAACCCTATGGAGAAACTGAAATAAGTTGTATACAAAATTGGGATCTTTATCAGCTGGTTATGTCATTATAAAACAACAACTAATTATTACTTTGCCTGATAATGGAATTATATAGATATAACTTATTAAATATGTACATTTATTAAATTTCGTTAACTTATTCTGTTTTAGATGTTAGTCTTCCTTATTAAAAATCACCAATAAAATTACAGTCTGCTTTAAATTTTGGAACAAAGTCTGCAGTCAACAAATTATAGCCTAACTATGATGAGAGATAAAAATCAGGGTTTTGAAAAATAGGACTAAATAAAAATGTTAATGACATTTTTCAGGTCTTTCATACTTTTATTTTGCCATGGATAAAAATGTCTTCTTTTAAATGCTTTAAGTTTTCTTGGGAACCTATTTACTGATATTTAACATACAGAACCAAGACTGATGGAGAAATTGTATCCTGGAGTCACAAAAAAACTGGAAGCTTTATAATGTGGCCTGTTCGGTTGCGATGGGCTTTCCTGTGAAAATGCAGCATGTCTTTATTCTCTGGCTTTTCACACTTTTCTCAGGCCATCAACTGCTGACTGTAGAGGTTTCTCATGAGTGAACAGAGTTGTTGTTTTGCACCCCATGCAACTGTGTGTGTGCCTGGTTTTGTCTGTGGTGTTGGGTACATGTGATGTTTCTCTAGGTTGGCAGTGTGATAGATTGTTTCCCATTTTTTCCCTGTTGACATCCATGAAATATTTTATTTCATTGAATTCAAATGCTGTTCTAGAAACAAAATAAGCATGTTTTAATTAGTTTATGTCATAAAATTTAAGCTGTCATACTGCATTTGCAAGGATTCCACAGATTTCCATTACCATCCTGTTTTGATTTAACTTGGTAATTGTATCTATGTAAAAAGGCTCAATGATAAGCTACCCATGGAAAGGGCTAATGACAAAGAGGGATAGAAGGAAGATGGGAAAGGATTTTATTTCTTGGCAAGGCTTCTGTATTGTTGGTCTTTGTGAGACCATTGTCCCTTGCTCCCTCTGCTAGGTGTCCTTCCTTCCCTTTTACTGCCTGTCTGTCTATGGATGGCATAACTTGGTGTCTCGAGGGATCATTAGGTTGAATAGTGAACAGTATCTAATGTGCTTCTGATACAGCACAAGTATCCTTCACACAAGGATGGGAGTGACTTTGAAGAATGTGGCTTTGTATTCTTCTGTGTCACACCTGCAGACAGAACTAGCCTCTTTACCACAGTATTTTAATACAGCAAAAGCAACTTGATCCAAGTTCCCCAGCTGTTCTTGTGGACAACTGGTGACCCACAACTGCATAATCCAGAGTGTTTTGAACTGACAGTTTGATGATAAATGCTTATTGTCCCTGAGATGTTTTGAGACTGGGCAATGATCTCTGGATCCCAAATGATGCAACTTTTCTCAGCAGTTTGTTGTTATTTCTGTTAGCCTGTCTGAATACATGTATTTCTAATCACATATAGCAAGCACTCTGTTTGTGTACTTCTTTATCATAGCTCTCTCTTCTCTCTGAAAACTTAGAATTCTCCTGTACCTGTTGAGATTTGCAGGGAGTTAATTGACTAATTTATTCTGTTGTGGGTTCTGCACCTCACCAGGTGCCTCCCATAGATCTGTGCATGCTCTCCTGTCCTAGTGGTGATGAACAATGGCCAGAAAGCCCCACACATTCATTCCCATGCAATGGCAAAAGCCATTGGGACATGTTGTGTTTTTGCCCTGGAGAGGAAACTGTAGAACCACTTAAGTTCTTGTAAATTTTCATAGCAAAAAAGCTGAAGACTGACCTTGAGTATTGGTTTCAAATACCATTGTTTCTCTAGTAAAGTCTAGATCGTGACATGCAGTCAGCATCAGGATGCACTGGGAAGTGATTTGGGGATCTGGTTATGTTATGTAATGGCAAGTTCTTACAGTAGTGAAATATGAGATATCTCAATGGGAAGCTTAGAGGCCCCTTATTTCTGTAGTACATGGTTCTCAAAGGCCTTTGTGGACCCATTTAATGAGTATAACATTGTTTTTTCTCATAACACCTGTAGTTTGGTTCACATTCCTCTCACCTTGTCTTACTACTAAGCAAGTGCCAAGCTGTTTCCAGAACTGTTCTGCTCTCAAAGACCTTTTCTGCTAGGTTTCAGTTCTAAGAAGTACAAGAAATGTCTTTATTATTTGCAAGTTAAAAGCACACCCAACTTTTGTCCTTCAAAATAAATTTGTTCTTCTTTCAAGAAACACATAAGCAATGAATTAGAAGCTGAAGATGTTGTGCTTATAATTTCTGCAAGAACAAAAACCTTGTTAAATGACGAATTTATACTATGACTAATACAGCTTTATTTTAGAGAAAGACAGAGGGAATCACTCAATTTTGTATATAATGCAGCTATTACATAGTCTAAATCTCTCCTTAAAAACCTAGAATGAAACTGAGATTTAACTTCCCCTAACTGCTGAAGCCATCCAAGATTTTTCTCTGGCTGTGGAGCTTTTGCTCTATTTATGCAGTAACTTGGAATTGCTTTCTAACCATTTCCTAAGGAAGCACATTTTAACCAGTTAGCAGACTGATTAAGAGACTGAATTCCAATATCCCTGTTCTGTGAATTATCCCATTGGTTTAACTGACTCCTTGGGAAGTAAGAAAGTATTCGGAATGAAAAAGGTAGACCATGGTTTTAGCTAGTTATGTTTAACACACAACTGAAATACAGCTTCTTGTACACGTGAAAACAATGGTGTTTTTCATAATTCCATTCTCAAGGGATACAGTCACCATTATGCTGACAATTAAAAAGTTTTATTGATGCATATATTTCTTAGTCATTGCACATCATGAAGTAGTCTTAGAAACCAGAGGCTTTTTTGTTTGACAGCTGGTCAGGTAACACACTGAGAAATTGTCATCTCTTTAATTCAAGGCTTGTAACATTTTATTCTCCCAAATAAACTGACAAGTGCATGAGGTGAGAATGCAATTAAGAATGCCCTGGCAGGTTTATAAACAGACAAACCAATGTACAATGAATTTTTCAAGTCCTTAAGAGGCCTAATAGGTTTGTGACAGAACCTCAAAAAGCTGTACTGGGGAGTGTTGACCCACATCAGGTTCACTTAAGAGGAATGCAAGCACATTTTGATGCATCCAAAAAAAGAGATGGAAACACTTGGAAATGCCTTTCCTGTGCAATGTAATAACTGCTCTGACATTCCATTTGATGAAGGAAGTGTGCACTTCTGTGTCAGAGAACAATGAGCACAAGTTCTCAGAAGCGTTTAGAAGAAAGTTTATAAAAGATACTATGCTAAATAAACTCTTTTTTTTTTTTTCAGTTTAATGACAGCTAAATATGGTGCTTATACAGGGTTAAATTAATCAACAGCTTCCTAATTAGAGCAGGGGATTTAAAACATGGATCTATTTTTTTTGTTATTAGTGAGGAGTCAACATGCTTTTGTCAGGTAAGGCAAGAAATGGATTGCTGAACCTCGGAACCTCCTGCATAGAGTTCTTGAATTACATATTTTGCCTTCCAGAAAATAACTTAGAAAAATGCTCTTTAAAATAAAGATAATGGGGAAGGAATTAAACACCACCAGTGAGGTGGTGGTTTGCACATTTTCTTGTTGTGCTTGTAACTTCACTCCAGACACATTGTAGTTTGTGAAGACAGGTTGGTTGTTCTCAAATGAGTTTCCACAGGAAAGCCTGGCACAGTGGCTTAGCTTTAAAGAGGTAAGAGGTAGAAAGAAGCTCAAACTATTACAGGCCTGAATGAGAGGAAGAGCTGAGTGAGGAAGATTTTCTTCCCCGGTCTTCACTTTAAGGAGGTTTAAAATTCTCCAGATTCCAAACCAAACTTTTTATTTTTAAATTATCAAATTATGTTTGTTGTGTTCACTTAGACATGGACTTCAGACCAGTATCATGAAAACTCGTACCTGAGAAATACACAGCCCTTCTTACTCCACCTTTACATTTCCACTTGGTCGTCTGACTTTCACTGTGCTATGATAATTATTTCCTAACACTATTAATGAGCTCTGCAGCTTTGGGGAAGTGCAGATCAAATTGGTTTGACCCATTTTTACTCAAAAATTAGCTAAATTAACAAATCAGTATAATGTATGGGATTTAAATGTGATGATGTTACCTTGTATAGATTTTATTCAGATATGACTGAATGAGTGGCTGGTGCACTTTCATGTACAAAATCCAGAGACTGCTTTGAGTGTTTATCTTAAATTGGCTGTAAATGATGAAACTCCATTTCAACCACATAATTGCCTTTTAGTATCCTTGCTCATCAGCTGTAAAATGTCAAACAAACATTAGGAACTTCAGCAATGGACCCATTTTATGAGTCTATAGTAAACTTTTTCATCCTGGTAAAGTTTATTTAGGTATTAAAAGTTGATAATATTCTAATGCACAAAGAAAGTGTGTTTTCTTTCTTCTAAATCAGAAACTGTTCCTCAGATAACTATTCTGAGGTAGAGCATAATAAAGGCATCTTCAGTTTTTTAAGCATTAGCATCATGTCTTACGCTGGCAAAGTTTATAAAATAAGTCAATACATATATAAAATTAATATTAAAAAGTAACATATTAAAAGAACTATTTAGTAGGACATAAAAAATATAGCTTCCATATGGTGATACTGGGAGAAACATTTTTGTCTTGTAAAAAGAAATAGAGAATTGGAGTAAGAAAATCTAGTGTCAGCAGAGGTCTGAAGTTTTTTCTCTCAACCTTCTTCCACTTTCATGAAAGTGAGTGTTCTTTCTGTAAGGCTTTGAATCATCCTCTAAGTTTCCATTGCAGAAATCTTTTCTGTCATCCTAGGTAAAAAATCCAATCCATCCCCACCCCAGTTACTGAATCCTATAGGTTTTTTCCAAAGGAGTGATTAAGAACACTCATCTTCTCACTTTCTGACATAATTCAGAAAGAGCTGTGGGAGAGACAAAGACTTTAGAGGAGTGGAAAAAAGTCCTCCTGAAGGAAAAGCAGCTTGCTGAATGTCACATGTAGGTCCTGAGTGAGAAATCTGAGTATAGGTTACCTCATCTCTGCTTTGTGAGCTGTGGCCATGAGGTGATGCTGTCACTGAGACTGGGACTATGTATTTCTGAGTAGGCTGGAATGGGGCCATGCACCGATGTGTTCACTCTGGTGTTTACATGGGATCTGTTTGCATAACTGGAAGGAATGGAGTCTGTGTAAACAATCCCTGTCAATTATGACAGCTACTGCCACCTCAGCAGCATGAGACTCTCCACTTAAATATTTCAGGCTGATATCTATTTGTTTTCTCACAATACTGGAGTGTTTATTAATAAGATTTGGTATGTAAATACCCCTCTCTAGCGCTCAGTGATGACCATATTCCCCTTTTAATGGATTTTTTTGTTTCATCATAGCTTAAGAGCCACTGATGGCACAGCTTTGTGCTAATTCAAGCATTATTAGTGCCTGTGTAATATGCTGCCCCGAGTCATTCAAAAAATAAACATGAATTAGTTCAGTGCCTCAATGGAAGATGATGACACAAGTATCGTAGCAGGCCCATAAATTGATGATCATCCTCAAAACAACAGTGGATTTGACATATGGCGATCTAGATACAATGGGAGAGTCTGCAATAGTTTCCAATTTAATTTTGTCTTAAGGTAACATTTGCCCTTGCTTAGTCAACAGCCCAGTTTTCAAGCTGTGTCACTCCTGCTCCAGTCCACCATCTCTCTGTTCCAGCAGCCATTTGGGTCTTGTCATTTCACTGAAGCGCCCTATAGATAATACATTACATGCTTGCCTGAGGACTTTTTCCTACTAGTAGATCTCATTCAGGGAACCTTTGGTGAATCTGTTGCCATATTTCATTTGAGAAGGTGTTGTAACTCACTGCAGTTGGCACCAGCCCCAATTAAGATCCGTGCCAAACTTGGTACCAGTGCCAGAGGTCTGTTATCCCTGGCATAGCAGCACTGTTTCTCTGAAGGACATTAGCTGAGTCAACAATAGCGTGTTTCCGTCACTGTTGTTACATTAACTCTGGAAGTTTCACTGGAAATATGATGTTGGCAGGGTTCAGTTTGGTTTTGTCTTTCCTGTTCTTAGCCAGGGTAGCAATGCCAGAAAAAGAGTCTCTTAGAGACTGAGCATTAGTGCTCTACAACTTGTGGATGCAACAGATCAATGAGTCCTTCAGTCTCACCAGCTTCAAATTGTTCACAGTAAGCCAGGGGGAGAGAGTGGGAGGTCACAGTGCTGTTCCATGTCTGCCAAAACTGTAGACCTCCTGGCCGGGAGTGACTGTCCTTCTCTTGTCTCTTCTGAGCAGAGCAAACTTCAGAGCCCCAGTGTCAACTCTACTGCTTGTTCTGCTTCTCCTCCTCTGAAGTACTGCAAGTACTAGCAGGGGAATCTGGCCATCAAAAGCTGAAAGTGATTCTTTAGTCCCTAGTCTCTTAGCAGTTCCACACAAACTGTATTTGGCCCATGCTCTTTCCATCCTGTCCCTCACTAAATCATGTATTCATATTCAGAATTTAATATTCAATGCAATCAATTTTACACAAGCTCAGTGGCAGAGAAATGGAGGGAATTATAACACTGGCAAAGAGCAGGGATGGTGTTTGGATTCTCCCAACCTCCCCTTCTGTTTCTACTTGTCTGGGAATGTTTAATCATGGAAGTAGCATTGTGCTGCACTACCATAACCCTGTGGGGTGGTTTGAAAATAAGAGTTTCAATAATGGTTCAGGAGTTTCTCCCCTTCGTGGTTTTAAGAACCTTACCATTATTATCTGTCTTTCTGTGTTTTTCTAGACTGTAATTGTCTCTTGATAATTTTACAGTACAAATTAAATTCTGCTTGAAGTGATTTTCACTAGATCTCATTTGCTGCTTTCCTGCACCAGTTATGAAGTCCCACAACTCAGTAGTACAAATTTTTGGTATTTTTCTTTGGTGGGTGGTTTTAATATTCTAGGAGAACCTGTTAACTTAATGGTATTTTTGATCTCTTGAATAGTATTTTACTAGTTATAATTTGTTCTTTTCTCTTTGAACATATCCAGTTACATACTGTTTAGGCATTGTTACAAATACTTTGACAAGTAAATCAGGCACTGTGACTTCCTGGACAGCTTTGACTTTAAGTCCTTATTTTTCCTTGTGTTTAGTCTGAATAATATAGCATTTGTTATGACACTTCACCATTGGCAAAGCTTCCATAAATTCAAAAGTTTTGTAAGGTTAAAGTCCATGAAATATGCCACCAGGAAAATATTGTATATATGTCAATATGCTTAAGTGTGCTTTACTGACACTCTGCTTTCTGAATGTTTTATCTGCTGATGTCATTCACCCTTGGTTACTGGTGAACATTTGATCCCTGGCTGTGCAAAGGAAATTTGCCACTCCTTTCTTTTAGGGGCTTACTTCCAAGTGTGGGATTCATAAATCTAAGCTCAACATAGGAGCCAGGTTAGGGAGAGACTGGGCAGGGACTACTTTCCACCTCTTCTGCCAAAACTACAGTTCTCTGTTATAAATTGAGGTGCTTAAATTCCACCTGTGTCACATGTGTGGATGCTACACATTTTCCAGGGGTCTAAACTTAGCTATCTTTCAGATGCCAAACCCAGTTCCTGTCCCCCAAGGCACACAAATTGGGGTGTCTGGTTTAACCTCTTCTGTCCATCTTCTTAAATTGTTATTAAGCCTGGCTTTGAAATGCATTATGGAAGTGGTCCATCAGAGCTTTAAGCTGATCTCTGGGCTGGATCCCTGCTGCAGTCCTCTATGCCCCATTGATAATTTCCATGCCTCTGGAACACTTCTGTTTGAGCAGTAAGGGCAATGGCAATTTGTGCCTTTCAACTTCTAGGTTGTTTTTTTTTTTATTTGGTGTAGGTTTCTTGCCTGCATCCCAGCTCAAATCACAAAGAAAACCAGGTTCTTTCATGCATTGTGTCCGAGGTTCACAGACACATTCAACAGCAAATTAGCCTAGAGTGGCTGAAGCAGTTTCTACTCAAGGCTTCACATACTGCCTTTCTTTGGGAGGTACCTCTGTGGTGGTAGCTGATAGGATGTGCATTTGTTCCTTCACCACTGTTTCTAATCCACTGTAGTAATGTAGCTTGGCATTGGTTTGACATCCAGTGTGATGCTGTGAACTGCAGCTGTTTGCGAGTAGTTTCCTTCCCAATTCAGCCACTCCTCCAGTGGAAATGATAACCTCCAGGAGCTCAGAAGGGTACAGCCTAAGTCAAAGCCATGTAATACACTCTATGCAATGTCCATCTCCATCCCCATGGTCACCTCTGGTTTTGCTGAATCCACAAAAAAAACTTTGTCTGGTGCTCACTGTCTAGTCTTATGAGATTAATTAGTGTTTATGAGTTAGATCATATGGAGGTGGTCTTCACTAGCTTTTTCTTATTTCAGTGAATCAAATAACTTGGTAGCATAGAGCTTTTGGTCACTTACAATCAAACCAACTACTTCATTTAAGAGCAAAAATGTTAGATCTACACAGTGGCCTCTTTTAAATGTAAATGTTATTGCCATTTAGATGCTATCTAGATTTCCTGCATAAGACTTGGGATGGAGCCAAAAATTACGTGACTCCAGAAAAAAAAACTGCTTTAAAATTTTAGTTGGCTATTTAGAGGATGATTTACTTTTTATGAGGTGAGAAGAAAAAGGAAAGAACTATGTGACAGGGAGACAGAAAAATTAATTTATTGGGGGTATCTGAGGAAAATCTTGCAGAAGGTTTTTTTTCAAAAAAAAAAATTAAAATCAGTGATGTCTCTCATCATATTTGCTGTATTTATCAAACTATGCTGAAGTAGCAATTCCATACATGTATACAGTGACAGTGGATTGTATCAAAGCTCTGAAAATCTATATATTCTTCGTGAAATCATGGGTTCCCTGTGTTTCTACAACTGACTGCCATCTCCATTTTGAATACTGGTGTAATTTACTTTCTCCACTGTTGTCATGTCTCCATTTTGGATTGAGATTCCCTGGGAAGTGGCGAAGATGCTAACAGCACAGTGTGAGTGACAGCTGGCTCCTTTTCAAAAGATGTTTCAGCTTTTCAAATCCCATTCATTCTGGCTTCCTGACACAGGCTTGGGGTCTGCAACAATAAAATGTCCCCTGAGATAGAACAAAAGACCAGTTGTTTTAGCAGTCTTTTAAAATATAAAGTTAAGGAGAATGTTTCAGAGAGCTTGGGCAGGGGAGAACAAGGAATTGCAGAATCACAGAATGTCAGGGATTGGAAGGGACCTTGAAAGATCATCTAGTCCAATCCCCCTGCCAGAGGTGGAACACTCAGATCAGGACACACAGGAACTTGTCCAGGTGGGAAAGAAGGCAGTCTCTCCTCAGAGATGTTGCTTTTTTCCTGGAAGAGATCACATAAGGAGAAACCGACTTCCTGCACAAGGTGGGGAGAAATCATGCACGTTCAGTTATGTGGAGCAGGATTGTGTAGTCCCATGTTAGAGAAACCCAGTCTAAGCCTGGTGAGTGGTTAGGTCCTGGAACAGGCTGCCGAGGGAGGTTGTGGATGCCCAGTCCTTGGAGGTGTTCAAGGCCAGGTTGGACGGGGCCCTGGGCAAACTGATCTAGTAAATGCGTTTGTTTGGTAGCCCTGCTAGGCAGGGGGGTTGGAACTACATGGTCCTTGAGATCCCTTCCAACCCGGGTCATTCTGTGATTCTGTGATTCTGTGATTCTGAGTGCTGCAACTTGGTACATTGGTGACATGCAAAAAACTACCTGCATTCACATTTCTTGTGAACACATAGGGGTAGGGAAATAAACTCAAAAATGTGGGCACATTTGCTGTGGATCTTCCTGTCCTTCTGAAGAGTGAACCATCAAAATGCACATCAGATGGTATTTCTGGGGTGCACTGAGCTAATGGGCAATCTTGCTATCTTAAAAGTGGTCCTGGGCCAACTGCCCCACTGCCTTGTGATCCTACTGGTGTTAAACAGGACACTAGCTGCAGTGTTTCCAAATGGAGGACCCACATTATGACAGTCAGTTGTAGTTTAATCTGCAAGATTAAAAGTATTGTACATTTGTAATGTATTGTAGAAATCATCAGAGTAATTGTTTCCAAGACACATGAATCCCTGTTCTGAAGTGCCCATTGAAGTTAATTTCTTTGGTTTAGTTTCTATGTGCATTAATTGACAGCAAAGGACTGGATTGTGCCATCTAGCAATAAAACACATGATCTGGCTGGACTTTTCTCTCTCTCTTCACTGTATGACAGGTGTTTTCTGATTTTTTTTTCCTGGTTTTTGAAGTGGAAGTTAAATTTCAAATCTGTAAATGTTCAGGTACTTCTGTTGTCATTATTAGGATTTCACTTCTGTATTAGTTGATTAAAAACAAGTCCAACTATTAAATACATGTCATTTAAAAATGAACACAATTTTACCATGCCATGTATTTTGCTAGGTCATAAAAAGAATGTTTCAGGTGATATTATCAAGTTTAAAAATAGATTATTTGAGACTTAAGAGATACCAGTTTATGTACACTAATATTCTTTTAGCATAAGCTAACAAAAACAGTGTTTATTAAAGACAACTGTTTAAGATTAGGATTATTCCCAAATAAAAGAGCCTTTAAAAAATAGCAGGTAAAAGTTGAATTTTTTTGTTTTCTGGCAAAATCAGACAGCACAGCCTGTCATGAGAAAACAATTCTGGCATTTTGAGTCTCTGGAGTTGTAGAGAGATGTATGGCAGTTTCTCCACCCTCAGATTCAAGGATGCAGCTAGATGAAAGTAATGGTCTCCAACTGATTTCTTAGACTCATAAAAGTTTTGCTTCTTGTGTAATCCAAGGGAATTCTGAATTTACTCTCATTTGTTTCAGGAAATCCAACTACAACGTTTACTATAAAGACCTTCCCATAACTTGTTCTAGCAGCTTTCTCAGTAAATGCTCTTGTTGGCAATCACCAAGAGCAGAGGATCCCCATAGCTTGGAGAAATAGTGACTATGTGATTGTAGGTCCCATGCTTTTAATACTTAGTGGTGGTTTTTTTGCTTTAAATCTTTTATCATGGCTCCTGACACAATTTCATGGCTTGGAGCTTTTTTAGTTACTAAGAAAGGAAGAATGCTGTGGGAAAATTGTAATTTTGTGCACATTTTAAAAATGCTCCTAAAGAGCTAAGTGAAAAATGGTGTTTCTCTTTCCAATTAGGAAATTTGCTTGCTTTCATTGAAAGCTATTTTGTGGCTTACTCCTGGTTTCCTCCTGGCTTTAAGCTGCGGTGTTTACCTGCACAATAGAGCAACAGCCACCTACCACCACTCCTGTCTGAAAACTTTTTAATTTAGTTAACAACTACTAACAGTAACAAAATGTAAACCACTGCCTTCTCTCAGTAGTTGGAACCATGAAGGCAGGTAAAAGCCAGTTAAAATTTGACGCTTGGCCACATGGTGAATTTTTGAGAGCCCCAGCTGTTCAAGGTGTAAGAACATCTGTGATTGTCAACAGTTCATTAGAAAATTGCTGGCAATAAAAAAATGCCAGCCCCCCTGGATTCCTGATGATCTGTCTGTCCTCTGTATCATTTTACTTCATTCACAGAGAGACTAAATTTGCAAGAAAATTTTCTTCTGTTTTTCCCTGGTGGTGCAATGGTCTAACATCATTATTCACTCCTGACTTATACCGGATTTGAATATGCCATTGTTTCTCAGACAATAAAAACATCGTTTGCCTAGCAGTCATCACATACATTAAATCCTTGCCATATGTGTATTACATTCCTGTGTCATATTCCTTGGACAGAGCCTGTAAATTCCTTTGGCTCGAGTTTTGACATGATGGTTGTAATAACTGAGAAAGCTTCCATTAATAACTAACTGGTCAGAGCACTAAGTTTGTGTTTTGTCAGAGTCCTTTGCAATATTTGGATGATATCAATCTCTACTTGGTACTGCCTAGCAGTTTGCATGCAAGATAAAAATATGCTGAAATCAGGAGCAATGAAGCATTTTCAGCTGTACAGAAAAAGAAAAAAAACCCCAAAAGATGACTGTCTGTGTAGGGAACTTACAACAGGCTGTAATTCTGTCTGGAGTATCTTCTTGAGCTTTGCACAGGTCTGTTGTTTCTTGGATTCTTCTACTCTTTGAATTTTTGGCTGCCTGAAGCAGAATTTCCATTGCTAACGTTGTCTTTGTGCCACATAGCAACAGGAGTAGGAGAATGGTCTACTATTTAGTATTTCTTTCTCACATGTTTCTGCAGCTCCTTCTTATTTCTTTTCTCGTATTTGGCTATAAACCTGAGGGTGAGATCACACGTGTGGAATAAGAGTTGCAGAAACACATTACTGGGCTGTACTTAGTGCCAGTATCTGAATGTGCCAAATTGCTTTTTTGGGTTTTCAGTATCACATGTTGGAGTCATCACAGGCTACTACTATTCCCTGCTATTTACTCCTTGCAGCATTTGAGCAGTATTTATTAATATTTTCCCAGATGAACTTTCCTTTTTAGCCAAAGGATGTGGATGGCATTAACCAATTGTATGAAAACAATCCGGTGCTTCTGATCCAGTGGTTCTGAGTTTACAAACTTCTCTATTAGAGGTTTGATATGAGCCAATTATAAAAGCAAAGATAGTTAAACCATGCCACTTGCTCATTGTTTTAGTCTTCAGCAGTACTGTGTAGGCTTCTTTCATAATTAAGGGCTCTACTGAGGAAAGAAGATTCCCAGCAGTCACCCTGGAATTGGATTAACAGCACAAGAAACTCCTCCTTTGCTAACCACGTGTTCGGTCCCTTTATATCTTTCCATATACAAGCCCTTCTTCAATTTGGTTAAATAAATTGCTGTAATTGGCTCTGTGGTCTTGAAAAAAATCTAGCCAGGCTTTATTTAGAAGTATAGTGGTGCATAGAGTCTCCATCTGATACTAGGGCCATGTTGTACAAATTATTGTCTAAACACAAATTAAGAGAAATCCTCTGCACTGATGAGTTAATAATCTTAGTTCTCAAGACAAAGAACAGGAGAAAGGAGTAATGTTGTCTCTGCTGTGTGCTCCAGATGCATAGATTGTAACCTACCAAAGGTGAGACACAGAATGAACTGCAACATGGAGAATTGAACCTTGATTGCTAGTATGCTGCTTTAATTACAAGACCAAATTCTGTCTTTTCAGTCGTTATAAACTCTGCAAACATTTGAGGCTGATACTGTGCCAGGAAATGTATTACCATGAAAGAGATACAGCTAATGTTAAACAGAACTGTATTGCTCTCTACCTGCAGATTTGTGAAAATAAGTTAATTCTGTCTTCCTGAATTACAGTTTTCATCCTTGCTACACTGAACGAATCATTTTTTTGTATCCATGCTCTAAAGCTTCTCTCTGGTTCAGCATGTCTCAGCAGTCACCATCCATTTCTAGAACCACCTTTGTGTTAAGGGTATAAATATATTTTCCCAAGTCATGCTGCACAATTTATTTGTTTTCATTGTCTTTTGGGATTTTTTTTTCCTGAGGCTCATCTGAGTCAGCCATTTTCATGTGAGGTGATTTATTTTTGGCTATCCTCTTAAGTGAATATCTCAAAAGTAAAACAGTGACTGACAAACTCAGTAGATATGAGATATTGACAGATGTACTCCAAGGAACCTAGCTATGGTCTACAAGATATTACCATCTCTTTGCTGTCTGTCCCATCCACATGCCAAGAGTTACCAACCCTGACAAAATTGAACGTAAGGAGGTGTAGTTCAGTCATTGCAGTGCAAAGACTGGAGGCAGAAATGAAACTTAAAGTTCTTTAGTGATGTAAACTGAACCAGAAATCTTTGCACCAAGCCAACCATTCTGTGGCATCAGCTCTGCTGTATGTAGAGGCAGAAATGTCACAATGGGACATGACCAAGGGCTGGTGTGGCAAAGGAGGACAGTGTGTCTGAAAAGCAGGTGATATCCAATGATAGGACAAGGGCACTGGGGCAAATACAGGAGATTCCACATAAATATGAGAAGAAACTTTTTCACAATGAGGGTGACAGAACACTGGAACAGGCTGCCCAGAGAGGTTGTGTGGGGTTTCCTTTTCTGGAGACATTCAAAACCCACCTGAACCTGGTCCTCTGTGACCTAATCTGTGTGCTCCTGCTCCGGCAGTGGGATTGGACTACATGATCTGTTGGGGTCCCTTCCAACCCTTGACATTCTATGATTCTGTGAAAAGACTCTCCAAAGTCAAGTGCAGTGGGATCTCTGATAATCAGCATAGCTCATCCTCCTGGAGCTCTTTGAAGACAGGTGATGGGAACAATTTCTAAGACTGAACTTCCAGTGATCATTTGTTTTTTGGACACTGTATCAAGCCCAGGGGCTGTATACTTCTTGTACTGTAATTTGTGTCTTTATGGTAATGAATTGCATCCGGATCTCTTGAAACAGATATATGTTAAATTTTTCTGTGGGATTTGCAAGTCAGAAAAGATTGCAGAGGCATATAGTGTTGATACAATTTATAAATACTAGGTTGATATCTTACACACACACAAAAAAGTTTTTATTTCCCTATTTGGGGGATTTTCTGCATGAAAAATCACAATATGAAGATGGCTCTGTAAATATCTTACAAAATGACAGAATACTGCTCCCTGTGCTTGGGCGATGTTTTGGGGTGTTTTTTTTTTACTTTCTTGCAAACAGTGGCAAAAGGAAGAGAAAATTGGAGAGACATTAAAAAATGTCAATTCTAGTTCAAAAGTTACACAAGCAAACACTCTTGACCAAGATGTTGAATTATGAAGTTGGATATTCCATAAAGCTAAATAATCGGAAGTAATGCTGCCAATAAAAGGCATTCATTTATTTACTCAAGGTGCCCATTGTTAGCTCTAATAATACATTTCAACATATTGAAATTGCCAGATAATTCTTTTGTGACTTTTATGCAGGATGATATTGTTATTTAAATGAACCTGCAGCCTGCACTGTAAAGAAGAAATGCATGTTTTGCCTAACAGTTATCAACCAGCATTCCAGCAAAATGGAAATTTTTACCTCCATTCATTCTGAGGGGAAGCTGGGGGTCACTGTTTTCAAAATGGACCTTTTAAAAGCCTTTCAGCAGTGAATAATTATAAGCCACAGCTTCTGAAATTACCTGTATTCACTGTAGGGAAGAAGAAACTTTTATCTTTTGTAATGAAGTACACTTGCTCAATCAAACTTTGTAAGACTTCCTTAAAATGGCAATTCCATTGTGCTGATTTAATATTAGGTTGAGTAATAAAAGAAATCGATTTTTAAATATACAGATACCCTTGTTTATTCAATTTTACTTTTCTACAATTTTGGATCCATCTTGTCAAATAATACAGATGCAAAAACTGTGGTGTGCTCCTGTGTAAATAACCTTATCTGTACAAGTTGCTGTTTACTAAAACAAATGTTACTTCATTTGCAGTTTCAAATTCATTTTGCACTTTCATTTGAAGATTGGGGTTTGAAACTGTTTTGGTCATGCTAATTTTTCTATATTAAGTTTTAGAAAAAGATTTTTATAGTTCAAAACTATGCAGAAGATAGGGATTGGAAATATGGCTTGCAGCAATGGGGCTTTGGACTTACTTCTTTGTTCTTAAAAACAAACAGGTTGGCAATATTCACTGGTGTAAAGGAATAGAAAAGTCATTATCTGGGGAGTAATTTTTTTTAAATCATATACAATAATTTGTTAATTATTGCCAGAAAAAAGCATGCAGTCTTACTTCTGAAAATGTGTGTTCTGGTTAATGAAAAACATTACCCTGCAGCCTCTGTTGGATTTTTTTGTACTTGTAAAAGTTGTTTATTTTAAAAGCAAGGAAGAAACTGATCCTACACTTTCCTAAATAGGATTTTTAGACAGACACTAATTTGTGCCTCAATCTTGAACAATAAGGAAGCACAAAGGTTTTGCTTTTGGATTTTGCATATTTACTTTTAGAGTAAAAATACCTTTTTTTCTCCTTTTTTTTTCACTAAATGGCAAATTGGGTTGATTGTTTCAATCAGAGATGGTTTTGCCATATTTTGAATGATTCAGAGATTTGATTTCCCCTCTCATAGGAAGAAGTCTTCTCCATCCTGTATAGCACCAAGCTGCTTCTGTCAGCATCACTTAAAACCCACTTCATCTAAAAAAATTTACTTTTGTAAGTTAAGATGGTAATTTCCCAGTGGCTAAAATTTTAATTCTGCGTGAGAAACTGATCGTGATGTTGCTCTATTATTTGTCCAACATGTTGGGAGAGGAAGGAGTGGGAAGAGCAACCTGGTTGAGATAGATGGTGTTGCTCTTGAAGTTGAGATTTTTTTAATACCTGCACTCTTGGTAATTGTATAAATGGGTGGGTAACCAGGTAGTTTGTAGCTGTGTATGTCTATCACCCAACTTACTAAATATTTATTAGTCATAATTTTGCCTGTGTGGTAGTCATATTTAAATATGGGCCATATGTTCAATCCTCTAGAGAGGCTGATCCATATATCATTCAACTGTTTAGTAAACTTTCTGTCTTCTGTCCATGAACTTGGGCTTCTAAGCTCTAGTAACAAACACAACTAGGCGTCTTGAAGAGCAAACATAATCTTTATTGTATATCCAGCAATGTTTTTGTGCTATGAAACAGCTAAGACTGGGACCTTAGGCAGCACACAAATACACAGCAAAGTGTTGTCCCCTCCAGAGAATTTACATCCAGATGGCTGAAGCATATAAAGATATTTTCTCAGGGTAACAAGTTGCCTCCTGTCAGCTGACAGGAATATGCATTCTCAGCAAATGCAGAGTAATTCAAGCTGATTTAGCCTTTTCTCCTGTGATAACTTTTAAAACCCAATGACAGGAGACAACAGGTGGATGTAGGCAGATGGGGAAGCCCGAGGAGTGAATAAGAAGGTCGGCTTCATAGGTAGTGGGCTCAATATTGCAGCAGCACAGCCATTGTCAAGCCTTTTTTTTTCTGGCATCAGAGTTAAGAGGAGGCTTGAGAGGAGATTTGAAGGAGGATAACGAGGCAGCTTTGTGGACATGAACAAGGAGCTCTACCCAAGCATGGGGGCAGCAGGGGAGAAAACACAAAGATCCTTGCATGAAAAGGTAACAAATGGGTGATGGAGCCTACTGTCAGGGGCTGACTGGAGGTGGGAGCTCTCCCCTCTGGAATAAATGAATGAGAATAGGTTGGGAGGGGATTAGGCTGAGAATGCTTTGAAAGGAAACGCAAGTAGATTATGTTTATATAACAGAAAAAGGGAAGTCACAGCAAAGAGGAATAACAATGGTCAAAGTGATGAGCAAAGGAAATGCCGGTATCAAAAATATTCTTCAAGCTTTTCCAAAGCTGCTCTTTCAATAAGGAGAAGGCAGAGGTGCATTGTGATGATGGCTTTGTATGTATCCCCATCATAACCAGCTCCTCACAGTTGCTTTTTTAAGCCAAGTATCATCACTAGAAATTTTCTAAGCCTGACATCTACCTTTGAGGTGAAGAGTTATACATTGCCTGAGCCGAAAGAATTTTCTTGTTCTTTTATTATAAGGGAGAGGACAAAATTATCCTTTCCTCCTGGGGAAAGAAATGTCATTGGTGTCTTTGTTTGCATTTTTATAAATCATTACAAGAATGAACTCATTGCTTTGTCATAATCATTTAAAATTTGGCTTTATGCATTTCACAGTCTGTTAAAAAGACTGTTTTCATTTTGTCCTCAAATGTGCAGTTTTCATTATTTACATCTGAAAAAAAAAATTACTGGGTTTTTATAAGGGGCTGTTTACTACCAGGCAGTCTTATAGAAAAGCACATATCTGTCCTCAGGCAACCAGATTCTTCAAAATCTGAAAAAAAATCCCCAAAACTTCTTAGCAGGCTGAGGATATCCAGTATTGTTATATGAACCAGCTGTTGTTGATGAAAAGGCCAGAACAGATGATCTGAACTGGCCTGTTAGTGCAGTAGCAGCATAATTCTGTTCTGGATTGGAGATCCAGGATTTAGCTTGACCTTGTCACTTCCATCCTCTGTGCCACTGGAGATCAATGGGCTTGGGAAGAGCACAGCCAGCACCACTGCTTATGTGGCCATTGCCAACTGCTATCCATATTGCTGTGTTGAAAGTTGTTCCTTAAGTCTTTTGGTTTTGCCTTCTGCTCAAAAGACACGTCTGCAGTTTGTTGGGAAGGGGAAATAAAAAAGTTTGGTGAATGGTAACTGTGTCTGGATGTTTGGATATCAGGGTGACCTTAGTACTGTACATACTTACACAGGCAATTGCAAAGCTGTGTGATGGTTTTGACAAGCAATGTACATACAAGGGAGCACTAATCACTGATTTAATATAATGCTGAGCCATGTTGCGAACACTGTCATTTGTTTGGTGCAAAAATTGTATTAGCTTAACCCCCAGCTATAATTTTAGAAACTGGTGGAATATTCCTACAAAGCAGCATCAACGTTTGTAAAGATTGAATAAGTTCATTGTCTCAGATCCTGCTGGGGAGGAGGAGATCATCCTCCTTCATTTTTCCTCCGTTTAAAAATACTTTGTGGTTTGGTAACAGAGACACTGCATATCTTTGTATCCCTGCAGAGTCAGTATGTTAATGGCTGTTTGCTAGCTGTGGTCAGGTAATTTTTGAAAAGCTGATATTATAAATTGCAACAGATTATTCTTGAATCAAATCAAGATCCCTTCCAACCTCTCTGCCATGGTCAGGAACATCCTGCACTAGATCAGGTTGATCAGAGCTTCATCCAGCCTGGCCTTGGCAACCTTTTCCAGTGACTCACCACCTTCATGCTGAACACTCAGTTCCTTCCATTTTTCCCCCCAATTTTCCTCTAAGCAGGTTCCACATACCCTTCTTTTCCCCATCTCCCTCCTTTGCCCACACCAACCCCATTTCAGCCCATTTTCCCCAAAACCCCACTCACCTGGGCTCCACTGGAGACTCCTCCCCTCCCCAGCTGTTCCAAATCAGCCCCCTCCACCCTCTCTCCCCTTTAACACCAGTGGGGAAGGGCAGCAGCCACCATTTGCCCCCCAGTGGGGCCTGAGGGATGCTCCTCCTGGTGTGTCTGGTGCCGGACATTGCTGGTGAGTTGCATTTTCGAAGGGGCCATGGTGGGAGGAGAACGGCTGGTCTGCTGGCCCCCCAGCTGGTTAGACAGGGGGAGGGATGGGTGGGAAGGAGGGTAATGACCTTGTGTTTCCATTTGTTGCCTTAATGCTCTTTGGGGTATCATAACAAACATGGGTGTGCTCCTAGAAAATATTTTTACCCTGAATGTGTGTTATGTACATTTCCATTACACACCTAAAATACAAGGGAGTTAATCTGAAATATATTTTTTCCAGTGTGTCTCAGTGCTACAGAAGCTCCAGGACTGTCCTTGAGTCAGTCAGTCACTGCAAGCCTGACAATGGACCGGGCTCTCAAAACTCGCTCTGCAATAGCCACCATGCTTCAGGTGTTGACTGATGTATCAAACTCTAGTTATTTGTCACACAAGCTCTTTTTGGAGTAGAATGGAGTCTGGGGGGAAGCTCAAAAGCTTGAGAAGCTGTTGCAACCTGCTAAGATAGGAAACTGAAGTGCCCTAACTCAGCTTTCTGGCATCAGTGTGAAGAATGTGTTTTGGCTTCCAGTCCAGTGTGACTAGTGAGTTAAGAGATGATGTGCCATATCTTCAGTTCTCATTTCTGGAGAATCCTGAGTCCTGTAGATCCTACCTGATACACCCATGTGCACAAATGAACATGGCAGCACTTCAGCATAGATAGAGATTTCTAGAACTCAAAAATAGTCAACTAGGCAGCACTGGTGCTGTGACCATCCTACTGCAGTTGACAAAGATGGAGTATCTGGTCAAAAGGAGTGAGAAATAGATATATACAGACCTAGTGTCCATTGCCCTTTTCTCATCCATCCAAACAGTCACCTGGCTGTGTCCAGGGGAGCTGTGCAGGCAGCTCTGTGCTGCTGTGAATAACTTGAGTTTGGGAATGAATTAGGATAGGAGAAACAGAGACATTATCTCTGAAAGACTAGGTAGATAGAAGGTTCAGCTGATGTACAGATTGTGAGTCTTCAGTCTGGATTAGGGAAGTGGACCCTGATCTTTCAGATCCCAGGGAGCCCTGTAGTTATGAAGCTGTTGCCCTTTCTGGAGTACATTCTCATTTATTCTCTGGTTTATCACATAAAAATAATGGATTTGCAAGCTGATATAGGCTTGGGAAATTTTTGAACTCTTGAAAATTTTGTAGGATGAGAAAATGGTTTCCCACACATTGCCATGTCTGAACTTATGAAAATGACCCTATGCCTTACTGTACAGACTGTTGTTTGCCATGCACTTGAAGACCAGCACATACCTCCCCTACTCAACACATTAAGCAATGGAGGCATAGTCCTGTCACAGGACTTAAGCATGTATAAGGGATGGAGAAATTTATACCGTTTTAACTCCCTATGTTTGAATTGTACACACACAGAACTGGCAAGTATTATGAAAAGGAAAAATATCAGTTCTTCAGACCAATGGGAAAATTCTCTAATGGTGAAGATTTCTAAAAACAAATGGATTGCTTCCATGAGGAATTTAGAATGAAAAATGTGATAAGTTATAGTCCGTCATTAACATTTGTTGAACATTCTACTTACTATTAGTGTTTCGTATACTTCTGATTCAAACATTTCATGGAAAAGAGTGGAATAAATGGGGTAACACTAACCAGATGGTCCTGTATGTGGAATTTCTAAAGCTTTTTGTGTACTTTATGTCGAAGATAACAAATCACACAGGTCAGCAGCTAGTGTCAGCTAGTGAGAAATGATTGTACGTTTTATGGGAGAAAAGCTCTTGAGGTCTTAGTCGCATTGGTGTCAGGGATTCAATTTTGTGATTTTCACGTGGAAATGAAGATGCTTCCAAGTGAGGCACACTGCAGAAGAAATGTTTAAAGAGAGGTTTGTTTAGATTCCAGAAACTAGGTTATCTTAGACACATTTAGGTTCAGGACATCTCCTTGCATTTCATGTAATTATGTTTCTATTTTATCTTTGGCAGAGGATAAAATATAGGAATAATGAGGAGTAGAGCTAGCTGATGAAAAATTAAGGCTTCTCAATAGTTTCTTTATATGTTGATCTTAAAGTTAAAAGAAATGAGGGAAGAAATCTTGTGGTGCTAGTGGGGTGTAAAAGAGAGGAGGCAAGGACAGCTCTGGTGACCTGCAGAGCAGCAAGATTTGGCTCCCATGGTGACAATGTGGGGTGTCCCACAGCTGGTGTGAATGAAATACAGTTGCTGCAGTGCTGTTTTGGTGGGACTGGACCAGCACTGCCCAGCTCATCAGGTGCTTCAGACCATGATTCGGTTGATGTGGAGCTGCTGGTAGTGGATATTTCAGTGCTGATTTCCTCCTGCCACCAGTTGACCATCATGTTTTCTTTCTCAACCTGATAGCCAGTTAGGGATATAGCTGGGACTCTCCCCTCTCCACCACTTCCTATTATCTTCCTCAGGAAGATGGGATTGTCCCCCTTTAAAGAGGGGTTGCAGTAGAAGAACAGCTACAAAATGCAAAGGAGAGGAATTGGTTGGCATCATGTTAAGAACAAGGAAGACAGATGTGTTTTCTGAACATCTGCACTAGCAAAGATAAACAAGGGTATTTAAGAGGGGCATTTTGAACCTCAAGTATTGACTGAATAAAATGTTATAACAGGTTTGAGTATTGACCTCCATTGTGTTTTGGCCAATTGGGAGCAGAATAGTGCAAGGTTTTCAAAAGCCTAAAAACTGACAGAGAAACTCAACTGATGACAGCCTCTCAGTGTGAAACAGCTGTGTCAGGAATAATGCTGATATATCTTGTCCAGGCATACCTTCTCCTTTACCTACCTTGTAAGGTTTGGTTTTTGGTTTTTTTTATCTAAAACTCCCCCAAATGCTTTGAGCCCTGTGGTGTGTACAGGAGGGGAATACCTTACTCAGAGCAGCCCCTGCTGCTGTTACTGCTTCTTAGCCTCTGATAGAGATGGATATTAGAGAATCTTTTTCCATTTTGCTAAATCTATGGAGCTTCAGATGGAGGATGAGGTGCCCTCAAAGATCTTTCGGAATTGTCCTTCCCAGCATTTCCTTTGGAAATGGCTTTTCTGTGATGACAACACAGTTTGTTTTCACCCCACCAGAGAGACTGGTAGTCTTGGCTGCCCACAATCTTCCAATGATTGTAAAGGAAGGATGGGTTTGGAAGCTTGCTGATCTTTTCACAGGTCTTTGAAAAACAATGTGTTGTGGTGAGGATCAAAGGTTCTGTAAATTCTTTAAAGAATAATGTAGCAGCATCTCACATGGCTCTGGTGTCAAGCCCTGGATAGTGGTGTGGGGGTGAAGCCTCCTACCAGTCTGCCTCCTATGGGCTGGATGCTTCGGTTAAGGGCAGCTCTATTTTAATTTTCCTCTCCATGGTTTCCCTTCAGCTTTCAGCTGTGGCCCTTTCCCTGACCAGCCAGGGTGAGTGCCAGTCAGTAGCATTAAGGACTGTGGCACCAGTGGCCTGGGAAGTTCTCCAGCATCTCCATGACATCTGCTGGCAACAGGATGCAGAAGGCAGAATGTGCTGGGAAATAGCCTAATTTTCTTTTGATGATGCCAAGTTCTTTTGTAAAATTGCTCTCTCTAGTGACTCAAAAGGAAGGTGTAGCCAGGGGAGCCAGAAAGCCAGGAGAAATTAGCCATTCTGGAGATGTAGCCTTACATATGTGCAGCAGGCAGTCTTAACTTCTTGGTGTAAACTAAAACGCTAAAAAGAGCAGCTTTGGTGGAGTTATTTTCTCTTGTCCAAATCAATCTTGCGATTTCTATATTCCCACAAAGGGGAGCATTTGGATTTTCTACTGCTTTCTTTTTAAAATGTGGACAGCACCTACTTTTTCAGTAACTCATCAGGATAAGATTGTCTCATCTAGAAGACACTATTGGTGGAAGCAGAAATGTCACTTTTGACATGTACAGTGAAACAATGTAGAGATTTATTCAGCATGGCATCTTCCATAGATGTGTCTCTAAGAATTTTGCAAAATGGTTCCATCTTCTAGAACCAGAGCTGATGAACAATAAAAGAGCTGAAGGCAAAGGAGAAAACATGACTTTTTTGGTGAAAGTAAAATCTGATTCTTAGGTAGTGAATTGTGTTTTATTATGTGAGCACCAGTGACTGTGATCTGGGGTGGAAGGATACTGTTGTGGGTGTTGTGTTGTCTTTAATGTACTAAAACGCATTTGAATGCTGTCCATTTCTGTTGCCATGAAAGGCACACAATGCATTTAACATGTTCCCATCGCAGTGACTGCTCTCATCAGACCTTTCCTGCTGAAATCAAATTATTTCATTTCATTTTAGCATTCTAGAAGGTGCATCCTCATTGAGGGAGCCACTATGTAATTAGCCAGTAACCCTACCAGAGTGACACTGCCTTTCAGTTTTGTGAGAAGTTATAAAATGCAAAGGGATGTCTTTGAAACACTGTCTGAAAGATGAACACACTGAAGAAAACAACTTTTCCCTTGTATCTTCCACTGATAATTTTAGACCCCTGCTAAATACTGGATCAATAAGTGACACATTCTCTTATCCATTATGTATGTTGATGGATGGTATTTTCTGTTGTGCACTTATATCTGTGTATTCATGGTTTGGTTTATGTGTGTGCAAATGTGTGTCTCTAAAGGTGTTTAATTTTTTTGATGTTGTGATGCAGTTCTGACTATTATGTTCTTTTATACATATTTCAAGGAAAGATTGCATAAAAATAGGGCAGGAGACCTTATTTTGATTGTAAAATGGCTCAGTAAATGCCTGTCACATATAACTAGTGTTATATTTAGACTGGAGCTGAAGAAATCACTAAAGCAGGTACCCAAAATCTCCTGAAAGTGATTTAGTATGAGAGCTGATGCAGAGCCAGTGGCTCTGTTACCAGTTCCTGGTCACTGACTAATGCACCAGGCTCTACTGACATGTGACCTGTTGTTGTTGTCAGCTCATCTCATGCTATTGCAGCATTGGCCTTTCCTCCCTAATTAACACAGCTTGCGCCCTCCACATACAACATGCTCATACAGGTTCCTCTTGGCTTTGTGTGGGCTCAGTGCCATCCCTCATAGCTGCCTCCAGTGGTTTTTCCTCATGGGAAATCCCATCAGTCTGTCAGAGTACTCAGGCACCAGGTTTTCATCTTGCAGCTCTAGTTTGGCCCACCAAGAAGAAGCAAATCCAGCACTGAACTGATGAAGTCTAACAACAGCAATTCAGCTGTGGACTTTGATAGGGTGTAATTGTGCACAGGGAATAACTTTGCTTAGCAGCTAGAGAAAAAAGTTCATAGAATCACCTTGGTTGGGGGGGACCTTTCAAATCAAGTTGAACCATCAACTAATCCTGACAAGAGCCACCACTAAACTGTATCTCTATGCTCTATATCTGCTTGTGTCTTAAATACCTCCAGGGATGGTGTTTCCACTGCTTCCCTTGGCAGCCTGTTCCAATGCTTCATAAGCCTTTCAGTGTAAAAAGTTTTCCTAATATTCAATCTAAGGATGGATATAGTTTTACTTAGTTCATTAACTCAGCTTAGATGATTTTACAAAGGTTTTGAGGTACTGCAGTCAAGGACCAGACAGCAGATATGATATTAAGTGATTATTTGCAAAGTATTTTGTTGACTTGGTTTCTTAGAGTCAGCCCACAGTCTGGAGGCTCTGCATAAACCTGGGATTGGGACTGTGCTCTGTCCTGACGAGCCAACATTCTCACATCTGGATCCACATGTGAGATGTCTCATTACTGTTCAGTGGCAAGAACTGAAATTGGGATATTTGTTGTGTGAAATCTCTTGCTGATCTGATCCCTGATCTTGTCAATACTTAGTATTGTGCTTGACGTGATGTATCTGCATACTCCCACTTAATACTCCAGGTTGTAGACAGAAATGTTTTTGTAAGTCTTAAAGATCTGGTTTGGTAAGTGCTGGCACAATATGCTTAATTCACAATCTCAGCCAGATTTGTGAGATCCCAAATCCCTGCCTGGAGACAGATATACCATATCCAGCTTTATACAAAACCTCTCTAGGTTAAATTTTTTTGTCTTGATTAATGTGTGGGAATAACAGTTGGTTGGGATAGATTTGAAGAAAATGCATCCCATCCATTAGCAAAGAATGCAATAATTAGGAGAGAAAGAGACCTGACTCAGAACGTGTGATGTGACTTGGAATTGTGTCCTCGAGTCATTATGCAGATAAAAAACCCCACTACTCGCTTCACTGCAAGTTTTGCATGTGGAACAGCTGTCACAGCCAGACCATTAATCAGCTGAACCACCACACAGGTGGAGGATGAGAAACCACCTTCTGTGCTAGAGGTTGAAGAGAAAAATTATTTTTCATGGGGTCTATCTGTCTGTGCTGCTGTAGCTGCAGCAATGCAAATCTCCAGTGTGGATCTCTCTCTCCACCGGCGTAAGTTCTTTTAATTCTCTTTAAAGCATAGAGGGAAAAAAAAATAGATGGTATTTAAGAGTCCACAATTTAGCTCTGAGCTGTGTTTCCCCTGCTAAAACTATTGCAACAAAAATCATGCATATGTTATTTTACTTGATGTATTAGTGTACACTGAACTTGTATCAATTGTGTACAGTTGGATAAATAAACAGCTTACTTTTGATTGTGTGTTAAAGTACCCCAGGTTATTTTGCTAAATTATGTCATTTATCATTTCCTGCTGTGTATAATGACTATTTCTGAAAAACTGTGCTTTTATTTTCTATCCTGTCCAACCCTAAGCCACCAAAATAAGCAATCTAATCCAAATAAGCACATTCCTTGAAATGCAGACACTCCACCTCCTCTGTTTGGATCCAATGGTATGGCAAGACATCAAATGACACAAAGAACTGTAATATGACAATAAATGAAAGATAAATGAGTATGTTTTTTGGATAGTCTTCCCTATTCAGTTTGGATGATATGAATTCAGTCTTAATTTCTGACACATTCATTTCATCAGTTAAATTTCCTAATTTGTATTATTACAGATAATTACCAACATATATTTATTCTTAAAACTTTATTTGTTCAATTAGAAGGTAGATTTCAGCCTTTATCTTTGTAGGTAGCTGATCCAAGACAGTTTTATGTAAATGGCTTAATTAATTGGTACCCTTCAGTTGAAACAGCAATTTACAAAGGAAGTAATCCTTTTCGAGTGGCATAAGCTGTTTAAAAAAAGGCAAAAAAACCACAATACCTTTCTCAGGCACATTGGCACACAATTAGAAGTTATTTGACAGAAGTAAATGTAATAAACTGCAAGGCTTCTTCCCAAATTATGTCTTTTCTATGTAATTAAAATAGCATCAACCTTAAATGCAGTGGCTCTGTAGTCTTCAATTCTATGTTATTAAAAGACTTAATTATGCAGAATTACAAAATTTCCTTATAAATGGTTCAACGTCTTGGTGGTAAAGATGTGATCTGTGTGGCCTACTTATGAAGTTTACTATCTCTCTCAAGCAATTAGTTGTTCCCAAGTGTTTGGTGTGTTGCTTTCCCTTTCAGGCTATTCTTGGAAACCCCTGCCACACAGTGCTGATGGAGGATGTGGTGACAGGACCTTTTCTCTATGGCTATCTGACAATGCCACCAATCACTCCAGGTCTGCCACCAGCACTATTGTTGCCACAGCTATGCTTGCCTGAATTGTAACTGCATGCTGGTGTTCCTGTCAGAAAGGAGGAAAAGGAATTTTGGTTATTCTCTCTTCTCCTCCAGTGTACCAAGGTCCATTTGTTGTAGAAGCCGAGCCTTCAAGCAGTGTTTATCCCAGTTATGACACCCTACAGAAGTAAGGGGAACTCCACAGTAGGATGAATTTGTAAACAAAAGAAAGTTGTTGATATCCCACACGTTATGGCAAATCTCTGCCTTTACTGAGCAGTTCAAAATTACCTTGATTCTGAGTGTTTCCATGGCATAGTATGGATCTCTTGCATAGTCTTATGTCCCTTCATAGGAATCGTAGGAGAAAATATGATTGTCTTTGAAACAACCAGTTCTTTACATCATTAATAAGGGAAATCAAAAAATGCACTCGGCACCCACTTATTCCTCTGTTAGGCTTGTTTCTAAGCTTCATACCAAACTGATGGTCCTGGGGGAGGGAGGGAGGGATGTGTAGGTGAATGAATAAATGTCTAGAAATGTGGCAACTTTTCAGGAGCAATGCTCCAGTGCTGTCCTCATTATTGTCCCATTTTATTTGGCAGAGTGACTCTTTTCCCCTTAAATGTGCAAGGGTTTAATTAATACATTCCAGTTGTCAAACCCAGTTCTGCTTGATGAGCAGGAGAGTGTAGAAAAGCTAGCTTATTTGTTTGCATCACTAGGCAGTGGGGAAATACCTCCTCCATCAGTTTTCTTTGCAAGTAGTGACAGCAGCGTTCTGACAGAGACAAAGGGATAAAAAATGTGCTGGAAGGACTAGAAGAATTAATTTGTAATAGATAATTGGATCTGTATGGCAATGATGAGTTTGGAGGAAGCTCGAGCAGACTAGCTCTGAGTTTTTAGGTTTCACTCTCTTGTCAAAATAGTGTCTGTATGCCTTATACACTTTAAAGTTTAAATAATATACGTGTCACTTTCTTACTTAGCTGCCTGTCCACTACCTCATAAAGATCTGGGCATTATTATTTCTATTAGTGATTAAAATTAAATGAATTTTGCTATTTGTTGGGGAAGTGACATGGTATTGCTCTTACTTTCTTCTCTTGCAAAAGTGGATTTTACTTTTGCACCAGTCCATGAGACAACAGTCTGTGGAGTTTTGCAAGCATTGTCTTTGGTGACTGATCCTACAGTAGATTCTCAAGAGGAAGGCATCAATCATAGAGCTGGAAGGGACCTTCAGAGGTCTTCTAGTCCAATCCCCCTGCAGTAAGAACGGACATCCTACAGTATATCAGGTTGCTCAGAGCAAGCCTGGCCTTCAAAGCTCCTAGGGATGAGACCTCCACCACCTCCTTAAGCACCCTGTTCCAGTGCCTCACCACCCTCATGATGAGGAACTTCTTCCTAATGTCTAACCTAACCCTGCCCTGTACTGCTCTAGTTTAAAACCATCACCTCTCATCCTATTGCTACATGCTCTGATGCAGTCCCTCCCCAGCTTACCTGTAGGTCCAAGTTTGGAAGCATCTACAGCATCTCTAGTGAGAATTTCTCCTCTATGGATGTCAGGGGCATAACATGAGTTCAGTTCCCTAAAGAGTCAAAGACAGAAGCATACTACCATGGGGATGTTCTTCAATAATTCTGTTTGCTAAGGTGGGCTGATGGTGTCTTCGTCAGTTGCAGATTTTTCAGAGTTGGTGAATTTATCCCTAAAGTATATTGAGATTCAATAAGCAAGCCTAAAGATCATAAATGCAGATCACCCTGGCTGGTAACATAGCAACTAACATGGAGATTTATAAAAAAAAAAATTAGTGGAGGATGATCAACATTGTTCCCCTCCTTTAAAAAAGGTGTTACAGTTGATCCCTGAAATTATAAAACTGGGAGGCACCTCAGCATAAAGAAATGTGGTTGAGAGAATGATTAAAGATCAAGTTATAAAGGACCTAGATGAGGATAATATGATGGGGACAAATCAGCACGATTTCTATAGCCTGTCAGGTTTCTTTGAAATAGTTAACAAATAATGGATAAAGGAGAACCAGTGGATATAATTTATTTAAACTTTCAAAAGGGTTGGATAAAGTCTTTTAAAGGAGGCAATTAAGGAATCTTGCTAACAATGGGGTAGGATGTAAAGTCATGTCATGGATTTAAAACTGATTTAAGGACTGAGAGTTAAAAGTAAGATTAAATGCCTGTTTCTTACTGCTGGAAGGAGACAATAATGGGTGTTCAGGAGTGGGGCTAAGAAGTGTAGACTTCAGGGTTTTTAATGTATATATTTTATTAAGTTACTATTGTGCATAGAATACAATTAGGTAGTATTCCCTAGGCAGTACTGTAGGTTAGTATTACAGATCTGTGTTATACAGACTGCTCTAGTGCTATCATGCTCTACTGAAACAGGAAAAATGAGGGAGCAATAGCAATAATGCTTCTCCCAGAAGATGCTTCTCCACTGAGAAAACATCATCTGCTTGTTGCACCACCTAATCTTAACCAGCACAATTGATGAAACACACACCGGCTCTGATCCAAGAATAAAATCAAATTTCAGTCTGGATTGTCTGGAGAAGTTTTTTCCAGCCTTTGGTGAGCTCAGTGTATGTACCTATTTACTGCAGTCAGTCTTTGCTGCAGTCTCTGCTGGTGCAGGCAATGAGGCAGTCCATGGCTAAGGTAGAACAGGGTAGGAAAAACTGTAGAATAGCTCTAAGAAACTAGACTAGTTCAGATAATATGGTTTTAAATAAGATTTGTCACAGAAAAGGTAAAAGAAATGTGTGCTACAGATATAGATGTTCAGTTAGTGTGAACTTGTAAGCCCTGAATCTGTCATAACTCATCAGGCAAGTGACAACAGTGCCATCCCACTCAGGGCTATGAGGACACCTCCAGGTGCAATAACTAAGTGATGGGGAGTTTTGCTTCATACTGGGTGTGTCCTTATCTTATCCCAGATAACAGATGTCCTCCCTCATCATCTAGCAAAGATGGAAGAATTTTGTGAACAATTTGGTTGAGTAGGAAATTCCAGATTAGTAAAAAAATTCTAAAACCTGTGGTTATTTCATGTAAGGAGGAGAAGGGTGATCAATTATGGGATGTACTACAACATAGGCTGTTTGGAGGCTTGCATTTATTATCCTTAAAGTCAAATATCAGTGTATCTAATGAATGAGTGGAAGGAGAGGGGGTGGAGAACCCTTCTCTCCCCTGGTTATAGGAATCTCTTGGCACTGGGTATTGCTGCAGACAGCCAGTTCTTAAATCTTCTAATGGGGTGCATTATCATAAAGGATATCATATAACAGAGTTAGCTAAGGTCTGCCTGGTACTGAATAAAACACAAAATCACTCATTTTAGTCACTCTACCCCCAAATTTCTGCACTTTGAATTTAATATGCTCCTGATGAATGAGGCTATCAGGGAATGCAACCAAAAGCACTGGACTATATTTAAGCACAGTAGCAGAATGTTATTTTGATGGTTAAGTTCTTTGATCTTCTGTTGAATTTAAATTTGCCTACAGTGGTTTCCCAGTTTCAATTAGTACACAAAACAAACTTTGCGTATTTTCTGAGATTATGTTCTTCATTATACGTTGCTTTAGTTTTATGTGTTGTTGCCAAGAAATGCGCTTTTGACAAATTGCACAGGAGGCATTTTGAGATTGTGATGGAGTTGATTGAGTTTTGGCCAAATCCTGTACACTTTTATCACTGAAGACTGAAATACAGATGCTTGTTACACTGAAATATATAGAATTTGCTTTGGCCCTGAAAATCTGTGTCACATTTTAAAATAACCAATTTGGGTACAATTTGAGTTAAGTGGCAAGTAAACAATGCAAATGAAACTGTTTTGTTAGCTAGAAAGTAATTGAAAATCTGCAACTAATTATAAATTGGCAATATACAAGTCTCCAGGAAGCTGAAAGGAATACTTTGCGTATATATTGTTTAGTTATATTCAAAATTAACTTACCCTGCACAGTTTGTTAAAGAGATTTTGTTATTTATTGTAACTTTACTTTTGAAAAAATTGGACAACTACTCATAAGAGAAAAAGTCTATTTTTTTTAAGATCTCTTCTTATGTTGCATTTTTTCTTTTCTATGAGCCTTGAACTTCAGCTTTTGTATGTGTTTGAATTTTTTCAGTGTTTTTCAGGATTCAAAGTTTTGATTGGCACCTTCATTGTATTTTGAGCTCATCACCTCAACACACTCCTTGTGCATTAATGTGGCTGTACAATACCTTTGAGAAATAAGAATGCGTTGCCA
Source organism: Turnix velox (assembly GCA_013400935.1). Taxonomy (NCBI): domain Eukaryota; kingdom Metazoa; phylum Chordata; class Aves; order Charadriiformes; family Turnicidae; genus Turnix; species Turnix velox. The sequence goes on along the minus strand of VZTY01000737.1, from coordinate 109,218 downwards.
CATACGAGAAGGAATTCTTTGCTTGTATTTGGTTGAAAAAAGTGTTAGATTTGCTGGAAAGTATCTATTGTCAATGCTACCTAGATCTGTAACACTGGGAGATAGTCATAACATCTAGATAATTGCCATGTGGGTTTGTGCTGCCAGAATGTGTTCAATGTGCAGATGTCAGGTTTTGGTGACTATCAGCTTTTGTGGTTGAAGTACTATTATGAAATAGGACTGTGTAAAATCACAAGTTATTTTCTTTAAAAAGAAAAAAAAATCAATGTATTTACTACAACTCTATTTAACAAGCCTTGATGTATAAAACATCAATCAAAAAAACATTTCACAGAGTTTGGAGAAGGGAGAGAACAGAAAATATTTGCCTTAGGAATATCCTTTATCCCAGTGCAGGAGGCTATGCTGAAAAGCTCAGTATTGTCTGTTTTGGTCTTGTCATCTGAAGACCTGAGCATCTCTGCAACACATAGGGGTCCAGACTCTGCCTTCTTGTTAGAAATGCACACTTTCAAGCTTATCCTAATTGAGAGCTGTTCAGGTAAGCTGCAGAAGGTGTAAAGAAAGACTGAAAGATATTTTCAGTGGAAGAATGGGCTGCAGTTATTGCTGTACTATTCTGTATTAGGCAAGCAAAGGTACATCAAGATTAAAAATCAGTTACTTAGGATCAGATGGGACATCAACAAAAAGAGCTATGGGGAGAACTGGCTTGCAGTGCCAGGTTATCATCATAAAGGTGTATTCGCCCACTTGGCAATTACCTTCTCTGTATTAAGCTTTTCACTGATGCATACTTTCCTTTAACAGTCTTTGACGTGAGTAATTTCAAACTTGAATTTCTTACAACCCTGTGCTGCTTCTCCATAAACCAGTGTTGAATTGTGTATTCTTCCAACACTAAGTTTTTAACATGAGGGCTGGTAGTTGCAGTTGCCACCTAGCAGAGATGAGACACCTTTTGAAATTTCTGAAATACTGTGTAGAAGTGTGTCAGGACTGTCTGATGATACTATTTAGCATGTTTGAAAAGCTGTGTAGGGGCCAAACAAACTGGGGAGGGGTTTTCTCATTAGTTCTGTGCTGAGGAGATCTGGGCAGTCTGTCATTAAAAGGAAAACAGCCAAAGAGCAGGAATAAATGTCTTTTCTTTCTGCAGTGAACATTTCCAGACAGCTCAGTCTCATAGTCCTTGTGGAAGTAGCTCCATTCATGTCATTTGGGACTCCAGCCTGTGAATACAGGTTGCAGGATGAAATCCATAAATAATAGGCTTAAAAAAGCAAATCAGCATCCAGAGCATTTCAATAAAAAGTGAGCTTGGGTCAACAGGATAAAGCACTTGGGGAATGGAGACTATGAGTCATGGCATCCAGACTGAAACAAATCTTTGAGCACGAATCACAATATAAAATTTTAAAGGCTTGATCCTGCCTTTGGCTATGGTGGTCTATATTGTTAGATATCCTGTAAAATCAGCTACTGGTACATGGTACTGAGCACCCACATAACCAAGTTTTAATAGTCCTTATTTCCTAAATCCTATAAATGCCACTAGACTTGCCTTTTTAGTGCATTGAACAGATGCAGCAAGATTTTCCTACACTTACAGCCCCAAATAATTAGTGAATGTGTTGCATCTTTTGATAAAGACTTCTTAGAGAGCTTTGTGGTGAATGAGGCCACACAGAACATGTCATTGTTGCTGCTGCAGGTTCTGAGTTTATTTGTATATGATGGGTACTGTATGCCACATAATAATGAAAGGCTATATGCTCCAGCCCACTGGTTCACTGCACAGCCTGTGTGATTACAGATTGTTTGAATAACAGTGGACTATTGAAACTCTATCCAGATGTGCGTGTGCTAATTATGGGAATATCCACAAAGCCGGATTATCTCTTTTGTTACCATTTCCAATGCATTTAAAAGCAGGAAAGTGAAAAGCATGTAGGCAGCAAATATGTAGTAGCCCTACATGTTGAAGATAAAGACTTTTCATAATTAATTCCCAGGGATGAAAAACTCTTGACCTGGCAGAATGCATTTCCGGAGTGTAACCAATGTAATCACATGAGATACATCCCAAAGTGACAAATTCTGGAACAGTCTCAAAACAAAAGTGGCCTAGCTTCATTTGCTGCAGGGAAATTCATGTAGAGAAAGACTACCTGAGAACACCAGTGGTAGGAAGGGGAGGAACTGAACCATTGGCAGTTTTCAGATGTACTTACTCAAAATTATTATAATAATATGATCTGAGATTTTGGATGGACAGACAGGCAGGAAAAATAAATATGGTCTTTCCAGAGTTTTCATTTAATGAGCTGCAGCACTGTCCAGAGGGGCCTTTAGGATGAACAGTTCTCAGAGCATGCAGGACTCAGTGTGTTTCCAGGCACCACACTGGGATGATGATGTTTTCACATTGTCTTCCATAAACGCTGTCTCCTGGCCTTAGAAAAGAGAGAACATCATGTCTAATCATAGAGCGACCCTCAATCACTTTGTCCCTTCAGTTCATTTCATGAGTTGCCATGAATCACACAGGAGATGGAGCAGAGAAGGTAGAAGTAGAAAATGCCAGTGGCAGAAATTCGGTGTAGTATCCAAACTATTTGAGGAAAAACATAGAAACAGATGAAAGGCAGGGTGTTGAATGGCTTAGCTACCTGTCTCCTTAACAGTGTGTGATGAGGAAATTAGTACTTTGACTCAAATTTTTCTTTTCCTTTTCCCCCACAAAATGTGGGGATTAAACTACAGAAAACCCAACTCTTGCACATTCTTAGAAAATATCTGAATTCAGACTTAACCCCACAATGTACAGATTAATTCAAATGAAAATGATTAATTTCTTCCTGAGTGATTAATAGCCAAATGTGGTGACATACAGGAACTATGAACTTGACCTTCTAGGTAAAGGATAAATGCTATGCTAAGTTGATTACACAATTTCCCTTGAATAAGTTGACAATCAGAGAGCATGGTTTCTGTGACTTCTGATCTTATAAATGCACACTTAGAAGTGATTTGTCTATTCCTCTGAAGCAGGTCTTGCATTATGTGTGATGTGCATTAAATAAATTCCAAATGGCCTAATGTGAGACTTGCAATCACAGAAGCCAGGGTTTACCAGGGGATTGCTAGGTGTGAAATAGTCTGCACAGGAATCCCCAGCTTATCAGAAAAGTTTCACAGCCTCTGAACATCTCTGAGCTTTACAAAGCAGGCTAATAATTCTCCTTCCTCCTTGGACCTGTAGACTGAACTCTTCTGTCTTACATGGATCATACCTGGCTTTCTCTTCTGTCACTGTTTCTTTCTCCTCTCAAAATTGTGTCAAAGGTGATAAAACTAACCACATGATGCACAGTTTACACAGATAGAAAATCAGCCTGTGTGATGATTAAAACTTATTACATAATTTCTTTTTATCAAGTTTCAAAATTTATACTAGAGGACAACTGCTGGCATTCCCTCAGGCATGAAAGGAAGGAAAGCAGTCAGCTCCAGGAGCTGCTCATGTGTTACACATGCAAGATTAGTAGTGTTGCTCTCTATTGGAAGGTATGACAGAAGGGAACCTTGTCAAGGTGATTCTGTGTCTGCTGCAGGGTGCAAATACTCTCTTCACCATCACAGTATGAAAGTATCAGGTAAATTGGTGGGGGAGCAGCTGCAATGCATCAGAGCAGACTCTTCATGGCAGAGCTGGTCCTGCATGTGATGTGGAGTGTCCCTTTCCCATGCAGAGGCCTGTGAACTTCTTGGCTTCCCTTCTTGTGGGGAAACCTGCCCCTGTGGGAACTCATTAAAAGGCTGCAGCAGGAAGATTCACAAAAAGAAATCTTCATTTACTTAAAAAGAAAAATTATGTTACTTGACTTCAAGTTGTTGCTTTGGGTCCAGCCCACACTAAAACTGGTTTCAGAAACCCCTCTTGCCCAGTACTTCACCTCTGTTTTCCTTAGGGATCTGTGGTTAGCACCTCTGATTCACTGAGTGGAGAAATGAGTAGTGGAGTGACTTGAATGGGAAAAAAAAAATGTTGGATGCACTGTCTCTGTAGTTTTCATTCCCCTGAGACAGTTTAGGCAATCTCTTGCCCTTCTCAGATGGTCTGTTGGACCATAAAACACTTCCACATCTCCTGGAGATCCCTTATCATATGTCTGAGGTCCCTGTGTGCCTAGAAGGGCTCTCCTCCCAGCAGCACTCTCCACCTCCAGCCTACTCATAGTTCTTCTTTACTAACCTTGGCTTCAGGCAATGCTGTGCAGGAGCTGGATCAGCACCAAATCAGCCTAAGTCCAGCAGAGTGCTGTTGACCCATTCCTGTTTGACTCAGCATATATCCAGTTTCTCAGGAATTACAAAACTCAATACATTACTTCCCACCTCCAAATCCCAGTCCCCTGAAAGTAGGGTGTCTCCCTTCAAAATCACTGTCCAGGTTTCATTTCTGCAGTTACTTTTACTGTGCTTTGGAAATAAAAGTACTTTGTCAGCAGGTTGATGTGCTCCACTCATGGCTAGGCACTTCAACAGCCTAAAACTTGAAACTGAGGACTCTTCAGCCCCAGTCAAGTCCATGACCCATGGGAGTGAGATGAAATTACAACAGCTACCTTTGCAGTAATGAATCATCATGAATAACTTCTTTTCCTCTCTCCGTCATTTGTGTGGAGAAATTTTCTTCTTGAAGGATTCAATTGACACATTGGCTGTGTCTTCCATAAGGAAGGCTCCTGAAAAAGAGAACATCTTTGTGTAATGCAGCACTCAATACAGAAGGTACACTGGGCTGTCTTGTCCTCACTCGTTGATAAGCACTGCATTGAAATCTACTGGTGTTTGTGTTTATGTATGAATATCCCTCTCTAATGGAATAAGAATGATTGCAAAAATGGCTACGGAAGTACCCAGCCAGTACACTTACTCCAGCGGAGTGACAGGATAAGAGAAGTGCCAGGAACAAAGATAGGAAAAGAGATTTTTGCACTAACAAGTGTGAACTGATAAGCTTGACCTGTATGGGAAATGCAGAGAATCTTTACTGTGCTTGTCAGGCCAAAATTAGCTGTGCCAATTTGTTTTCAGCATCACTGTGCTATGAGAACCCTTCAGTTATTTTCTCATTTGTGGAAGAAAACTGCTGGCTCACAGCACTCCACTTACCCTTAGCAAGCTAATTCACTTAGGCATAAATAACTTCTCTGGGTGTTGAAGGCTGGGGTAAGAATCAAGATGTTCTGTAGGGAGGGATGGGGAGGTGGTGTGTGGAGCTTTTATTGGCCACATGGATAAGTTATGTGTATCATCCAAACCGAGTGCCTAATCACCTCCGACATGTCATCACAACTGCAACATGCTCAGTAAGACTAAAGGGAGGGAAGAAAATACATATTTCTTTCTCAGGTATGCACAGCTAGGAAACATCTCATTTTTCATCTTCCTCCAGAGTAGGTGTTACGGCCACATCTCAGCTGGGGAATGGTGGCTGTTTGGTTCACACAGGAGTGCAGAGAGGTGTTTTAAAGAGGAAAATTTGAAGGGCTGTTTAGCAAGTAACCACAGCCTGTTAATGAGGGTATGGGAATAGAGTAGTAGTCTGTACCTGATTAATTTTGGACAGTATGGAAAACTGGAAGCTAAGGAGGCAAAGTCTGTAGTAAACAAGAGATTGCTGAGGCTCTGCTTCTGTTTGTTTATTTAACTAATTCTTCCCTGTGGGGACAAGGGAAGAAAAGATGATTTGTGCAGTACTGGCTGGCATAGAATCATGGTCTGGGTATCAGTATGGAAAGAAAGAGAATTGTCAGTGCTTAGATAGGAATTAGGGTCTTTGGTGGCAGCATCACTGGAATGTCTTCTCCAGCTCATCTGTCCAAGAAGGTTGCTTAGTTGTAAATCAGTGGAGGTTAACAGAATCATAGAATAGTTTGGGTTGGAAGGGACCTTAAAGATCATCAAGTTCCAATCTCCTCTGTCATAGGCTGGGACACTTCCCACTGGGTCATGTTGCTCAGTGCCTTGTCCAGCCTGGCCTTAAACACCTCCAGATGAAATGAAATTTGTCTTTGAGCTGACAAAAGAAATGAGAATCAAGAAGTCTACCTCCATAGAAGAGGGGGACATAACAGAAAAGAAGGATCCTAGATGGTGACTGCAAAGATGTCACAGGGGACAAGCCTTGTGGCTGCTGAGAATCCAGAAAAAAGGAGCCAAGAGCACAAGCTGAGTAAATCAGACATTTGAATGAGCTTTGAATGAGTGTGGGGAGGGAATGGAGGGAAGCAGACTAGTCAGGGGTGAAGATGAGACTCAGCAGACACAGCCGTGATTTCATTAGGCATATGTAAAACAGCAAAGAGAAGAGGGAGTTTGTATTAGGTTATCAGAATTAGATTCCACAGGGGAAAGGAAATGGTATTCATGGGATTGGCTGTTAAATTAGGATTTCCTCACATAATTTTATCAGATCTTACATCATCAAGTCAAATCTGGTTCCATTTAAATGAATCTCAACAAATCGTCAAAAGGGGCATTGTACCTATGTCAAAGTTCTCAAACCAGGGCAACATAACATAAGAGCAAACAGGTGATCCAAGGATGGAAGGGGATTTTTCTATGCAAACCTATGATTTTGCTTATTTTTCAAAGGCCTTCCTGGAAAAGCATTTTCCCTCAAAAGAATTGCCTCCTTTTTTTTTTTTTAATTTCCATCTCACACTTCTCAAAGCCCAAGAGCTGTCTGCATCTGCAGTGAGAGTGTGTTGATATGGCCATAGAGGAAGACAGGCCACATGGGAGATTTTTTCCACGTCACCATTTTCCTCCATCTGTGGAACAAGCAGGGTATGACTGCAGAACTTTGCTGAATAGGGTCTTGGAAAAATCTAGTTGTAAACTCACAAAGCCTGGCTTTGTGTCCAAGAATGGTGTTTCCATGCAATGTATCTGATTTCCATAGCTGTGCTCTCTTCTAAATACCAGCCAAGGCAAGCCCATGTAACCATCTTACATTCCTTTCTTTTCTCTTGCTTTAATCATTCAATTTGTGTAAACCTCTAAAGAGACAAACTGACACCACTTTGACCAGAGAGTCGATGTTGATTATTATTAATTACTTAAAAAAAAATAATAAGGCCAGGTCTGTGCTGCAGATTTCTATCAGCACAGCTGCTCTGGTCAGAGTGACACCTCTCAGTGAGCAAACACTACACATGTAGATGCAATTATACCTCAAAATGGTGCTTGTTTTGCTTGCGGGGATGATTTTACTATACCACTACAAAGAGCAGATTTGCCAGTGTAAGTTTACACCGCCCCAGGAATGCTTTGTCTGTTTACTGTGCTGGTATTCCTTTATCAGTAAGGTATTTGCAGTGTAGACATGGTCTTATTTGGAGGGCTGGTTTTAATCCTGACACATGCTAAAGTGATTACACTGCTGATTGAGAACTCAATAGAAGGACTCCAACTGATTTGCTCTGGATCAGGGCCTGAAAGGAGAGGAATTATCTTGTGGTTTGAACACAAGGGTAGGAGCTCTTCGTGCACATCCTGGGTTTGATATTGACTTCATTTGTCTCTGCCTGTAAAATTGGGAGTGTTAAGGAATATGTTTTGCAGAAATTTTGCGAGAGTCAGTTGTGTCACATTCCTACTCCAGGATACAAGTGAAACATATTTGGATATCCCAAATGGATATCCACAAACTTTTTAAAATAAAAATTTAGAAAGCCTAGCTACTTCTGCAGCTGCTCCAATGGCACAAAGTGCCACAGTGGTGTAGGCCTTGGTTCTGGGATAACCTGTGTGACTGCTTTGAAGAGGGTCACTTTACTGAGGCGTGTAGCACAGTTTGGGATATATTGCATCACCTTCCCATGGGTGTTTTCTTCTAGCCCCAGTGCCCTTTCCTTTTTGTATTTACCTTTTTGTATCCATGAGCTCTATTTTAAGGGCTTTAGAGGTCTTGGATGTTAAAGTCAAACAAGAAGGAGCTATAACAAGGGGACCTGTGTGCAGGCTGTAGGGCTTGGAGGCCCTGGAATGTGTGCTGCCCCCTCTACAGGACTTAACCTCTGATGGCTGAGCCTTATAAGAACTATGAATCAGAGAGAGAGTATGCAGGAGGGTACTTTGTCCAGTGACTGTAAAAAAAGTAATGGATTATCATTGCTGTTTCATGCCAGATCACAAAACAATATCAAAAAGCAGAGTTCAGGCCATGTCTTGTGGTAGTGTAGCATGTACACAATTGGTAGAGACATGTCCTGCCTTCACATTACCAACTCTATTCCTGTATCAGCCTTTTGGAGGGGAAGTGTCAAGCAAGTTGAAGCAGAAGAGCATTTTCCATTCTCTTTGTATCATCATGTGCTGGGCTATAGACTAAGCAGGTTCCAGTTGGGACATACAACCCCCACCTGGTGCCGAATGTGTGAGATCACACCAAGGAGCAAATCCCAACAGGAAGCAGAATTCACAGGAAATAGCTATTACTCATCATATTTCTTTTTACAAGTAGTGCATCCTTTAAAAAAACACGTTTGGGAAATGAAAATGGAAACTAGCTTATAGAGCAGGAATCTTTATCTCTTATAGAAGCCAAGTTTCATTTTTTTATGGTTTAATATAGATTTTTTGGACTGCTTTTCACTCTGTAATCACTATCTGTAGCTTGCTTAGTCTGTGGCTCTTTTTACATATATTCTCTCCACTGTCATCCATTGGCACAGAAGACAATGTCAAGAGAACAGATTTCTATGAGAAATTAGTGGATGGAAAAAAGAGGGTTTTTCCCTTGTTGCGTTACGTGCCAGAATGATTGATTCCAGAAATACCCCTTAAAATTTCAAGGAGTACTTAAGAAATCAGAGCATTTTGATACTGAGCAGCTTGATTTAAGGCTACTTAAATTATTCAATTATGCTTGTACCTGATCTGAAGTACTGCTTTGGCAGTATTGTAAACTGTGAGGTGGGAAAACAAGCTATGCAAAAATTACTCAGAAAATTGCACAGAAGGAAAACTGTACTAACTCTGTCATGGTCTGGTAAAACTGATCACAATTAAAGTAAGTAAAAATCATCTTATGTGTGCAGGTCTCTCTGGGTGCAACCCACAGTCCAGTGAATTAAAATCAAGAGCAGAGAAGAACTTTCTTTTTAAACAAACTCTTTATCAATGACAGCACTTACACTTGGCATGGATTTGTGTGTTCCACGGAAGAAGTTCTGTGCTTTGGTCAGGCTTATTAATGTCTCTTCAGTTTGGTTGGGAACCAAAGGCAAAAGTGAGGCACAGGATAAGTAAGACTTGTGCCAATGGTGAAGGAAACAGAATCACAATTAAAAGCCAATATCTAGGCTACAGGGGACACTTCAGAACCTATTTCTGTAATTCATCTTTGAGAGGAGGTTGCCTTGCATTTCATTTGTGAGTATTTCTGTGTTGCTGTTATTTTGAATACTCACCCTGAAGCCCCAGTTTTCAGATGACATTAGCTTGTGAACAAACACAGGGAAGATAAATAAGTGAAAAGTCTCACTACAAAGTTACAAGGTTGACACCTTTTTCACCTTTTTTTTTTAAATATTCTACTACTTGGGAAATTTAGTCTTTAGTTTGATGAGTGTAACTTTCACTTTGCTGTAAGAAGTTGTGGAAGACAGGTTTCTACCTCTCCTACAACTTTCTTTTGCACCAGTTCAGCTTCTTCTGGGGCTATATTGACAAGGAACCAGACTTAAAAGTCAGTGGTAGTTTTAACTTGGATTACTTTGCAGAGTCTTGGTATATAGTGCAACTACAGATGCTTTGATATCAGCTCTTAGAGTAGTGCTTGGAAGAATAGCTTCTTAGAGAACTACTTTAAAATAACCTGCTCTTGTGTGATGATGGTCAGCTTTGAGCAGCAACCTGGCAGGTTATCTGAACCAAAGTGAACTTGCCAGGACAGTAGAGATCCTGGTGGCATTTTTACATGAGGGGAATAACCCGGATAGGTTTGGGATCAACTGTTCTTTGTAAATGTGTTCTGTTTTTTTTCCTCTTGCAGTACACAAGTTGATTGCTGAAGTTTTATACTTTTTTTTTCTTTACGTGGATCTAGATTAGAAATTTTAGATTCTTCAGAGGGAAAATTAAATGAAAAAAGCAAGTTAAATGTAGTAGGAAATGTAAGAGAGCAGTGATGGTGGAAAGAGAGGGGATGACAAAGGGAGAGGACCTCCAGGGAATGTTAAGTGCATATGTAAGAGTAGGACATGTGATCCTTCTTTATTATTGTCCATTTAAAATTACCATGTGTTCCACTTAAACTAGACTCGCTATTAAAAAAAGAGGAATCATTTATAGTGGACAAATTCCAAAGACCAATGCTGCCTCCTCATTTAAATTCTGCCCTTTTGTTAGGGCACCCTACTGACATAATTCTCTATTGTTTCTGCCATTATCTCTTGCTTAATGCAGGACATAGTGTCGGGAAATTCCTGTCTGGCACTTACAAGGTGTTTCTAAAAAGGGGAACAAAAGAGTCAAGAGCACACAGGGAGCAGGAGGAAGCTTCGAGGGGAAGTGGCAGCAGAGGGAGGAATTTGAGATAGGAGCAGGGGACTGGGGGAGACGGGCAGAGAACAGAGCCCAGGGATGGGGAGAAAGAGCTGGACGAAGGCAGAAAATCTCACCATTCCATCTTCAATCCCAGCTGGCACAGGCCAACTTCTTCAGAGACTTGAGAAATTACTCAGAAAAGGTGAAAATATGTGGAAGTCTATTGCGTGGGCTACAAGAACCCATCAGAGGGAAGGGCACAAGTTTGAGCAGAGCAGTTTTCTGGGAAAGAGAGATTGTGCCTTTCAGAAACTGAGGAAACCAGGGTTGGGAACTGGCTCTAAAAAGGTTTGATGCTGGAAATCTGTGGTGATCAGTGAATGGGGAGAGCATTGGTGTGTCAAGGCCAAAGCCATCCATTTCTTGCTATGCACTGGATATGAGGGGCAAGGCATCCTAGCTTGGACTACCCTTAGCATAAGGAGATTACACTGTACTGTCATTTGTTAATAACAATGTCGTTTTCTGTCATATAATTAGAAAATACATCTTGCTTTGCCTCCAAGCACTGTAGCGTTATTGCATTTGCACATTTTTCATAATATTTCAAGCGAACTGACCAGATAACATTAATGAATATATTAGATAGGCAGGCACTTTTAAGGAAAAAATAATAAACATACTTGTATATTAAAAAGTTAATTCAGTCTGGAGCCAAACAGGTAATTTTCCCTTCAGCATTTTTTCACTCAACTAAGACAGGTTGGACTAGGAGTGCAGTCACCCTGTCTACGGCGCTTGGCTTGGCTTGCATACCAGGGGCGAATTTTCTTCAGAGACAGACAGCAAGATGATCAGATTGGCCTCAGTCCAGAGCATGCTCACAAAGGCCCCTTTGATGGAGGGCTTCTTGGTAAAGCCCTGTACCAAAAGCTGCCTGCCACCCTCCTTTCAAAGATACCCATTTACAGTAATTCAGGGGCGGAGGGAAGAGAGAGAGGGGGGAAATAAATAAAGAAAAGTGAAATAGGGGGTTGCCACAGGAATAATTACGTTATTGGGCTTGGAAGAGTAGGGAAGGGGAGGGGGGGGGAGTTATTAAGTAAACTGCTGGATGTTGAAGTAGCTGTTTGGCAACAGTGCAGGAACATAAGGCATTTGCAATTAAGGTTATTAAAGCTTCATCATTTTGCTTATCAATCTTTTCTGAAAAGGGTGGGGTGAAGCACCATATATTAAAACATGGCTGTTTATACAGATAAGGAGTGATCACTACCTGTTTGACTCTCTGAGCTGCACTGTAGTAGCCAGCCTGCGATGGCATCCTTGATTAGCTGATTTAACTCCCTCTTGTACATTGGCAGGTGATTAACAGGAGTTTGTTACTGTGTCCCTGCACTCCACTGCTAAACATGCAGTCCTGGCAACCACTCTCTCCTAGCCTTTATCTCATTTGGTATCCAGATGTGGTCTGCTACTTATCCATCAATTCTGATGCCATTTGTCCTTGTAACAGTGGCTTTTGTGACAGTATTTACCGAAGCCTCCACACCTTGTGATAAAGAGAAGCCAAAGTGAATTATCACAGTCATTGCTTCCTCAATGAGAGATGTCCTTTGACTGGAGCCTATATTATCTCATGTTAATCAGAAGCTTTGGTTTTTTTTGCAGAAATAACAGCACCTTGAAGATCCATAAGTGAACAGAACTCGTCTGAGCCTCCCGCAGGTCCTGATCTATCAGAGACCTCAGCCTGCCTGGCCTGGCTGTGAACAGGGTAGCTCTGGCTGAGGGATAGTGAAATGTCCAAGCCAACTGGCAAGCCATCAAAGCAGTAGTCTTGGTGTGAAAACCTCACAGTAAGACCAGCAGCAGCAGTGTCGCTTTCTGCTTCTTAGCTGCTTCTCTGGGTATAAAGAGGGAGATCTGGGGAGAAATCAGGTCTGTCTTCTCCTAGTAACCTAAAAGTCAGTCTGTGTCACTCCATTTATTGCAGGTGTTATGAGGAGATGCATAAAAACAATGTTTCAGATGTAGATACCTCTTGTCATCCAAGAGCTTCACTGTAGGTAGGTATTAATCTTTGCAGCATCTGTTTGTGGGAGGTGATCCTTACCTTTGTTTTCCACATGGAAAAGCTCTGACACACAGGAAACTCCAAGAGTCACACTGGAAATCTGGGACAGGGCTAAATACAGAAGTCCCAATTCTCATGAGTCCACTTTCTCTAATGTGGCCTTGACCATTCAGATCCATTATTTTCTCTGTTGTTTTAGTTAATAGCAACTATATTGAGCTTCAGAATTTTCTTGCAAAATGATCAATCCTTTCTTGCTTCATTGGTATCTGGTAGCAACTCTCTCTTCTCTATGTGAGACTTAGTGTCAGAAAGGTGGGACCTCATCAAGAAGTATCTCTTTCTGTAATAAGTTTTTAAATTGCTTTTTCCATTGCATTCACAATATATTGCCTGTGTAGTGTTAAAACTCATTTTAACTTTGGAAGAAAATAAAATAAGCACAAAAAAAAAAAAGAGAAGCTCAGGGAAATGCTGATATGAAGAGAGGTGTGGAAGGAGTAGCAACACTAATACAAACATGTAGGTCATATTGCCATGTGGGAATGGAAGCCAGCTTGAACTTTAATTCTTGGTTTGATCAAGGTAGTGTAAAACCAGACCCCAAAGGATTTCCAATGGAGAAGCTGGATTTATATTTTACATATGAGCTGTAGTTGAAGCCAAATGTTCATTCCACTCAAATTGTGTAGGTGGATTACTTTACTTCCAGCCTTGAAGTATCATGTTTTTAGCTGCTAATAAACTTAATAAAATCCATTTCTTATTTCCCCTGGTGTACTGTGCTCATGAGCCTTGATGTGCCAACAGAGCAGTGCTGTCCTGAAAATTCATTTATCAAGAAACAGGCAAATGATGTGTATGAATAAGACAAGAAGAAAGAAAATATATGTACCACTCTTCCAGTGCCATTGCTTTTACCAGAATTGCCAACCTCCTCATTCCTCCTGACTTGCAGCTGGACCTAGGAATTAAGAAAGCTTAATAAGCTGTCGCATCATCAGCCTAACAGAGAACTAAGACACATACAGGTTGTGTTTTTTTTTTAAAAAAGCTCATTTTTCAATTTAAAGTATCTCTCTGTACCAGCAAGCTCTCTACTTTGGCTTAGGTCCCAGAATGAGACCTGCCTTTTCACGCAACATGTGATCACAGTCTGTCTGAGGGGTTCGTTGCCACTGGAATTCAGTGAAGCCAAGAATTTACAAAACTGACTGAGGGATTAGACATTTATGTAGATAACAAAAATATCTGGCGTTGTTGTAGCTAATATAAATAAAGAGAGCACTGGGAAGTAGATAAAACCTCGTTCTTGAAAGATTTAAGATAGTATCTAATATGTATAATTGGAATGAGACTTCCATGGGGGACAAGATTGTCACATGGTACCCTAGAACTTTGACATGTTCAGTCTTGGATACTGAGTTAGAAGAGTCATAACTTTGATTATACACAGCACCAGCTATCTTTCTAATCACTGCACTTTTCCTGATGTCCTGATGCTTAACTACATGAGATAATCCAATGAGAGCCCTTCAGCCCACAATGTCAGTTTTCAATTTGGCCACTGGCCACCAAGAGGTGCGAAGTGACCTAACCCTTCAGTGAGGGCGAGTGACTCAGTAAGTTAAATGTTATCATCAAGATTTGGAGATAGAAAGTTGAATTAAAGCTCCACTACAATCTCCCTGTTCAATGAAGGCAAAGTCATTTCTTTCAGCCCCTTCTTTTCCCCTGTGTGCAATGACATGTCACCCCTTTCAAAATATGGGGTTGTGGTACATTGTTAGGGCACAATGAATAAATCACTTTGCCTAATGGATTTATTGGGGGGGAAAGTAGGGTGAGGAGATAATCTTTCAAAAGATTTGGTGTAAACAAAAGTGTCAAAAAGAGTGAGAAACAAACTACTTTATGGGGACAGGGAGTGGAACCAGACAAGGAAGGAAAACAGAAGGGGATAAGAAGCCTCAGGTACAGAGGAAGAAGCAAGACCTTAGGTAGAAACCAGAGGGGAAAGGCAGGGCTGAGCATATAAACAAAGGGTTTAAGAGAAAAAGCAATATGACTTTTGAAGCTTTTAGTGCACATCTGACCCAACTCATCTGTCCTTTCAGAGTCAGCTCATCACCTCTCTTGTTTAGACTTTATTTTTCCTTAGTGGTCTGTAATCCTTGCTCTAAAGAGCTCCTGACTCAGTGGGCATTTGTTGTTAGGAAAGGCTGTTATTGAAGTCAGCAGACTTGTTAAAACTTGTGCTCTGGCTGTGGAGAATAAATGGAGTTTGCCATGAATGGGGAGTGTGAGCCCAGTCATTCCTGCTGGAGTGTCTGCAGGGATTGAGGGAGAGGGGGAAGGGCCACGCACCTTGGCAGCAGTTTTTTTTTTTCTCTCTGAGCTGTACCAGAGAAGTTATCATGGAGTCTCTTTGTAGAGAGAGTAGGGATTATCAAGAGCATGGAGTTTTTCTTTACAGCAAATTAAAATGGCCACTGAAAATTCTTTTCAGAAATTTTTGCAATATATCTTCTGTCCAAAACACAAACAAATCCATGCACATGTATTTACGAAAGGACTTCACACTCATCTGAGAGGATCACAGGGATCTGAAAGACTGTGAGGAGAGTTTAAGCCATCATTGGTGGCAGTCAGCTGTGTTATCTTTGTTCAATCAACCCTTGGGGACCAACCTTTCTGATTCTTCAGAGGAGACTGTTTCTGTTCACTTGGTAGAAAAAGTAGAGGAAGGGAGGAAAGGGAAGTTGGCCATATTATATTTAGAGTTTATCCATTATTTTTGCAATTGTTTTCACTGAGGAAATTAAGTTCCTTCTAATGATTAAATCTACATGCAAGTCAACAGTGGCCATGAAGTGACTGACCCTACCAATATACTTGCAGAAGATGAGCATTTACCACCTTTTTTCAATTACAGAGGGCGTTTTCCCCACTGAAAGAAAAGTGTGCTGTGAAAACAAAGTCAGATGGATTTTAAGAGATGTTTATCTTTTCTCGCACTTTACTGTGTTGCTGGTAGATATTTATTCCTCAGAATAATGTTTTATTTGAGACGAGTAAAACTATGGGGGTTTTTTTACACATCTTTTTCATGGATTTTGTGTAGATGTTATTTGGACCAGGAAAGGTCTAGTTGTATCATTCTGAGCTCTGATCACTGTGTGCACAAAGTAGAGAAAGAGAACAGGGAACCTGCTCTTCAACATGCAGGAGGGCTAAAATCCAACATCACTGGGTAATCTAAGGCACAGCTTTAAATTAAGCTTTGGCATCTCTTTCTTTCTCCCTGAAGAATCTGTTGGCTTGAAGTTGTGTAATTCCCTAATGAAGTCGTTGTTGGGTTTTTGGTTTTTTTTGCTATTTTGGAAAATGAAAGACTTCAAAATTGCCATGCATAGCTGGTGTTTGCTAAAGTGATCAACCGTAAATGGTGTGCCAGGTTATCTCTGAGTATAATCAGCACAGCCCACTTGAATAGAGCTGTCTTCAAAATAGAGATCTGCTGGTAAGATTTGTTTTCATTTAGGTCTTACTTTCAGCAATGGGATTACCCCGAGGTCTATATATCTACTGGCTTTTGTACAAACAAGCAGCTTAAACAAAACTACCATTATTATAGTGATTTAGGGAGAGAGAAAAGCCTTGTTTGCTTTATTGAGTTAAGATCATATGTGTGACAAATAAAGCCTTCCTTTAAATGTAAGTTTTGTCCCATTCAATATAATGTTTCTTGAGCAAAGGAAAAAAAATTACAAGGGCCAACATTATTCTTAATGCCGATTGAATTTGTCACCTCTAAGTTTTAATCCCATAGGCTGGTGAAATATGTACTATTTCATCCAGTTGAGCAGCACGACAGCTGATATCACCACATTTATCACCTTTGGGGTGATATAATCAATTTTGTTTTGCTGTAAGAACTAACCTTACACTTCCTTTTTCTACCTTTTACTTAATGGCCTTATTAAGCTCTTTTCAATGCTGATTTATTGCAGCTGTGGATAATGTTTTGCTCTGTGTTGCTTCTCCCACAAGGAACTTCAATAGCTGTTCTCATTCCCTTGTCTAATTTTTTTTTTACTGAACACAAGTTTAGTAGCTTTATTTACTATTTTAAAGTGTCTTGTCAACAAGATAGGATGTGAAAAGTCTGAGCTCAGTTAGCAACTTGAGATCTAATGAGGGGTGGCTAATCACGTATGGTGTGGATGCCATGGCTCTTATTTCATATAACGACAAGCAGAGCATGCATGTTTTCCTGAGTTCCCATCACAGGAGGTACTGCAACCAGTCACACCATGTTCAGTGCTCCCTGTGCAGCTGTGACTGCACTTTAAACTGGTGTGTGACCAAAGAAGGAATGAAAAGCAAGGTGGGAAAGTGCAGTTGAACAGAACTCATCTGAAAACTTGTTTTTTTAAACCTACATACAGCTCAGATACTGAAGTTGAAAGAGGAAAAAGATTGGGAAACTGTTTCAAATTGGCACGAAACCAGTTAGGTCGAACTACTTGTTAAATGAGTGTGAATGAACTCTTGTCTCCTGTTAGTCCAGTCATGCTGGGTTAGGTCTTAGGGTCCAGAATTCATGCTAGGGGGTGAAATTGGTGGTTGGGTACATGGATTTCCAAGTGCATAGGTTGTTGCACCAGAACAGGAGGAATTAGCCCTCCCCTTGGCAACATAGCCCTCTGGATGAAAGCAGTCATACTAGCAGTGGCCATATTGTCTATTATTATAAAGATCTGCTAAAATAACTTAAATGTTTATGGGTGTTCCCTAAAATATTTTGATAGCAAGACAGCAATGTATTAAAACTGTCAACAGCTGCCTTTGCATCACTGATTAGCAATACTGCATTTCTTCTTTGTGGTCTGTGGTGGCTGCTTGCTGTTGGTGTCATCCAGCTGAAAGTAAATTTCACCTTCACCACAGAAATCGACTGCAGGTTGCAAATATTATTTAAATGGAAATTATTTCCTTATAAGAAATCTCACAGTAGCATTTCTTTTTTTTTTCAGGCTGACTTTTCAATATTTATTTTGTATTGTTCTCGCTTTTATCCTTAATTTGGGACTAAATTAGATCTGTCAGTGTCCCTTTACATTTATTCCACACTGACTAATTTATTTTAGCTAACTTGTTCCAGGACAAGCATAGAATACTTACAGTGCAAAAGAGAAAACCTAGATCAATCTCAGTCTGCTGTGAAAATTAATCAATTTACAAGTTACATCTAGCTTAATTCGGTCATTTAAAGCAGGCATTGAGTTTCCTTTCCCATCTTACGTGGGGACTGGAAGGTAAAGCAGTTGGTAGAGGACTAATTCACGTGCCCTGTGCTCTGTGTAGAGGTTATTAAGACACTGCCCTAAGAAAGCAGCTGCTTTCTCTGTGTGTGCCAGTATCTCATTTTCCACATATGTAACGGATCAAAACATTTAGATTGGGTTGATCCAGTCCATCATGACAGAAGAATTTCGAAGCAACTCGAGTAAATAACAGCCATACTTGGAGGGAGGATGCCTTTGGTCTGATCCTGAGAAACTATTGGTGGGCGCCACCCCAATTAAAGCGGATGGGGCCACATCAGCTTAACACGGATTCTTTTCCAAAGCAAATTAGCTGCAGAACATTTGATAGAAAGGAACAAATCTCTGAAAACTCTGCCTTATACAGTGTTATCATTTACATTCAGTGCTAGTCTAGCACTCAAGAGTTTTTTGTTTATACCTCTGTAGACCTGCTGGAAAGAAAAATGTTTCCTACTTCTCTTTTGGCCTGTGTATTCTAGAGCCACATTGTTCAATGTTAACACCTTAAAAAGCACTTAAGATTAAAGTGAGATAGCATGCATCTGAGTTTAGAAAACCAGCCAGAGAAGCAGTACAATTCTTATGCTCTTCATCCAAAGTGCCTTTAAGTGTGGAACTGTTTTTCAGAAAATTGAATTAAAATGTAATTTTTCAAGCGTGCTGTATTTCCATTTATACTCTTGATCCTCTAAATCTGTGCCATCATATGGCTTTCTGCTACTGGCCAGAGTTCCTGGGCTAGCCCTCAAGAGTATGAAAATCAGAGAACTAAAAAGAGGAAGAGGATGCTTTGGCAAGCTTATGTCTGTTAGTTATGGGTTGTTGGCTATAGCTGAGGTACCCCTGGGGATTATCACCCGCCAAAATCCAAAACTCCGTTTCAGAAGGGATTATTTCAAGGAGCAGAAGCAATTACAGAGTAGTGTAGCAGGCAGTGCTCTGCAGAGTGATGCAATTTATTGGAAGTTCTACCTTGTGGTGGCTGCATGCCTAAGGATTACTGTACTTATTCATGTACAAGTTCCGAAACTGAAGTACTTAGAGAAATATACTGTTATTTAAATACGAATAAGAACAATTGTTACAATGCTTAAAAATAAGACTATTGAATTAGTTCATGAAGGAAGAATTTTGAGGGGAGAGAGATTTAGGTGCAGTGCAATGAGCAGGGAAGGAGGGAAGGAAGAGGGGAAAAAGTCCATCAGGATTTTGGACTGAACTCAATCTGCGTCTGGTTAAACAGAAATAGTATTTTTTCTTTCCTGGGACTGCTAAAAGTTACCAAACTTATTTTAAAATGCAAATGGGCAGTATAATTTCATGGTAGACCAAAACTAGGAAGCTGTTTCATGTTGTGTGAGTGTCACTGCAGAAGGTTCTAGGTGGAGGCCAGGCAGCCAGGGAGACACCTTGGCTTGAACAAAAAGGGTGAGGACAAACACAGCTCAGCTGTCTCAGCCATGTGTAGAGCTGGATGGAGGAAGGCTAAGGGGTGCTGAATCAAGAGACTGAGCAATGGAAAAGGGGCAGATAGACTGGATAGTGCCATGAAGATCATAATTAACCTTACAAAGTGGAATGTTGGGAATCCTTTGATATCTCTGCAGTCTTATTCTTTTGTATTGGTCAGATGCAGAACACTGGCAAGAACTTCATGAAGTTCTTCACTGCTGTGCTTAAAAGCAGCATTTTTCTCTTTCTACCATCGCTCTTCCTGTGAGTTTCTTAAGACTGGCTAAAGAGATTCACTTTTATCTCAGGATCTTGAACAATTCCCAAATGACTAGGAGCTTAGTTTTAAGGCTCATCAGCAAAGCAGAGTGGTTTCCAGCAGTACAGTGCTTCCTGACAGCATGAAGCTTGCTGCAAAAATGTCTCAGTAAGAAGAAAGATCCCAGCACTAGATCCAATACTGTTGCTTTTGGCAGGTCCTAAATGTTCAGTCTGTGTCTTCCACATACTGAGCATTGTGTTGCTCTGTGTGTTATAAGCTGACACCCATCCTGACTTTTACTGCCAGGTCAAGAATTGGTTCAAATGCTGCTAAGATTTTAACTCCTTGAAGTAATTTTTGAACATACCACATGAAGGTGTAGGAATTCAGATAATATATTCAAAATAGTGTATTGTTGAATTTGATTGATAAAATATATTATTACCTTGGCTTGTTAAAAAAACTGCATCTGCATTTCACAGTGACTGACTCACTCAGTCAGTTAGTGAATAAAATAGCCACATGACACAACAAGTTTCAAGGATGACCCAGGACCCAGAAATTGTGATTTTTTTTACCCAAACACAGATTAACTCCATTCTGCTGACGATGTGCCAGACAATGACATACAGTCATCTCAGATAATATATTGCCAGAGGAGAACCACAAGGCCCCAAGAGTTCCCTTGCCACTATCAAATTAATTTCAGTGAATTCTCTATCCTAAATTTTCATTTATGAGCAGTGTTTTGATGATATAATTTTGGGTGCTGAAATTGACCCTATAAAAGAGAAGTCCTGTTTTGAAAGGACACATCTTCATCTGATAATGAAAATTAAGCCTTTCTCACATGACTCAGCCCTCAGAAACTCTGGAGCTGCACTTCACTTACTGTACTTGAAAACGTGTCCTAATTCCCAAGCAGCTTTTATTTGATGCATATATACTTTACAGATGACTGTATGGAGAGGGTATATACCAGTCAGCTGCTATATCTAAAATGGAAAGGAAGAGAGAAAGAGGGAGCAGTGCTCAGAAGCAATGAAATAATGTCAAAATTTTTGGTCAGGTTGTAAATACAAAGTGTAACTTTTTTCCTAAAAAACATGACGTGAATCCTTTTGGGACAGAAGAAATTAAACAGATACTGGAACCCTCAATAGAAATTGCTTCGTTGTCCTTTAAAAACAACAAAGTTCCTGGAAGCGCCACTTCTGAATAAAAAAGTTTACACTGAAGTTACTTGTCCATGGAGGAGAGGAACTGAGAGGTGTGAAATTAACTTCATCTCTTCCTCTCTACTGGTTACAAGCAGAACTGAAATGACCACTGAAAGTCTAAATGGCTGAAAAAAACCCTGACAATCAGGTGTGCAAATGAGCAGTGTCCATTCTCAGTGTGAATGCTTGCTTACAAAGCATGGTGGTGGATGATACCTTAGAATATGGTCATAGCTTGTTCTCCGCTTGATAGTGTCAGTGCCCCATCTGCTTGCTGCCCCCCTTCTCAGGTGGGACAGGTTTGGTTACTGTCAGAGGACCCTCACAAACCTGTCAATGGGAGCAGGTTGCGTGAAACACCTTGAAGAGATGGTCTAGTAAGATATTAGGGTAAAACCACTCAAGAGCAGCCTTGGTCATAGGTGGGCAGAGCAGAGGGAAAAACCTTCACACTGGTCTGACTTTCCCTCACCTCAGCACTCCTTAGTTCTTTCTTGTTGTCCAAACTTTCCTTTCCTTCTCCAAAATGCAAAACCTGCCACAGTCTGGTCTCAAGCATTCATTTGTCTCTTCCCAAAGGCTGTGCCTACTATCACACCCCTTCTCTGTGCAGTGACCAGCTGCCTGACCTTGCTTGTTGCATCTCCTCAAAGTGGTGACCCTCATTAGGAAAGCGGAATGCTCTCAGAAAGTACCACTGGGGCAACACATCACTTGTAAGAGCCTATTGATCTGTTACATTTGTTTTCAACGTGCAAAAAGGACATTCTTTTGTTCTGGGGCTGGCACCAAGCTCTTGCTACAGTACGTTCATTGCGTCTCCGGACACTGCGATCAGGCCTCTTGCAGCTGAGTCTGCAGAATATTTGCTTATTACAGGCAGAACTGAAAGAACCTGGAATTCACTAGTGACTGACCTCTTACTCCTCTTACTTCTTCAACAACTGTTTCCCCCCCCCTTCCTTTTGTTTCTGTTTTAATCACTACATTACAAACGCAATTTAAATCCCCTTTGCAGATGCAGGATACAGTAACACAAGCACAGCACCATCAGCATTTATCAAGTTATAATGCCTGGACCCTTGGCATTTGCTGGGCTAGGCTTCTTTTTCAGTCAGACTTGGAATAATTAAATGGCCACAGCAGTAAGGCAGAATTTTGCACATCCAGTAATCAAAGAGAGGAAAAAAGTAGTCTGAGGCTGTTTTGGTTTTAATTGTATTCAATTTTTATTTTAAATGAAAGCACAAAGGTAGTTTTTTCTGTTGCTCTACCTGTGACTCCTTAAATCATGGTAAACGTGCATTATGATCTTCTTAAAAGAATGAGAACATTCCTTGTTAATTAATTTATACAGCTGTCAGTACAGCTTTCTGTGTTATTCATACTCTAAGTGTTTGACTGCCATAGATTTTCTAGCAGTTCTTGGCAAAGCTCCAGTGAAAGCCTGGGATTTATTAGGCTGACTTGGTGCAAAGTCTATTGATTGCGGCCTCGAGGGTAATAACTAAATAGAGCTGGAGCAACAAGTCAATAACACCATTGTTGCTACAGACTCCATTCACTTGAGGAGTTAGATTGTTTTACAGTGGCAAAGAGTAATCATGAGCAGATCAGCGTGTTCAACAGGCTCTGCACCATGTTAGTGCTGGGGACTGTTTTAAAGCTTTCAGCAGGGCCACGGGAGGAGCGAGGTGGGGTACAGGGATTAAGAACCCTGTAAACTCCTTCCTTAGGAATAAAAGATTTCAACATGAGCTTTGTCATCATCATGCAACAAGGAGTCCTGGTCCTTGTGTTGCTCCAAACTCTTATTAAAATCCTTTGCCTGTTAATCCATGATAGCATGGTAGAAAAGAGATTTAAATTTTGTGGTGGGGTATATATGTATTGTGTGTAAGTCTATGTGTGTGTGTGAGTGAATGCAACTCTCTATGCTTCAGCATTAAATAATATTTTAACTAGCACAAGCTTCACCTCCGTGCAGTAATATTTCCTGTCAGTGGAGGAAAAAGGCTCCTATTTACTTAAATTCAAAATGAGGAAATGCTTTTGTTTATTGCTTCTCTAATCCTCCCATGTGTTTATTTACTTTTAGAATTCTTTTCTTTTGCAGAAATATACACAAACCTACTAGAGGAGTGATGTTTATTTCCTGAGAGTTTTATAGTTTATTTGACAGCCTTTGACAACTTGGGTTGTGTTATTAAGAGCAGATCATTTTGAAAAGTCATAATTCTGAAGATAGGAGTTTCAAAACCAAAACTGGCTGATAAATACACACTGTGGTATGCATCTCCAGGAGTTGCCTCAACAGAAACGGAGTAATTAGAATGAGGTTTTTCCCAACACAAGTTAGTAGCAGCTTGCTCCCTTGAAACATGAAAGATGGTACAGAAGGTAATATTAAGAACCACATAATATTTAAAAAGACAAATGTAATTATGCTTTGTAAAATTAACTGAGTGGTCAAGCAGCTGGCTTTGGTCCTTTCAGCAGCTCCACAGACTTCTCCCTACCTTCACCTATTTGTCCTTGGATGTCAACATTTCCTTTTTAGAAATTTTCACCACTTCTCTTGCTGTATTACAGCTCATAACTATTTAAAGCACTGAAAGGGGTGGAACTGGAAAGGAAATCCTGCAGCCTGATCCTGCAGCAAGGGGCTTCCCTTGGCTATGGCAGTCGATTGAAGGTCGAAATCAGCACATGCAAGGGCAGGAGTGATGCAAACATGCGGGGAAAGTGTCTTGTCTCTTTCTTTCTTTCTTTCTTTCTTTCTTTCTTTCTTTCTTTCTTTCAGTGAGTAGAGTGCTTGGCAGGTCTGTAGTGCTTGCTCAGAAGACCATTTAAAACTTTGAGAGGAGCTAGGAAATTTAAATGACTCTCAGTAATCTCTTTCCCCCCAGGTCTCAGACATGGAAAGAATTGTATTGGATAGTTCATAATTCTGTCAGGATATTTTAATGAGAGGTCAGTAAATAGCATGTATTTGGAAGCAAATAAGCCAAAGCTGAGCCTTTTCTTTCTGACTTGCACAGAGTCAGAAGAGTAGCTTTCTGGCAGATGCTTTTACTTTGTATGAAGAAATTATGTATCTGCTCTACCTAAGTTCAGTTCTGTGATCTGAGCAATTTTCAACGTATGAAGATAAAACCTTATTGGCTATGGCATAGGAAGTAAATATGCAAAAGCAATTCTTGCAGAAGTCTTAAGACTTTTTCATTAAAAAGAACAACATTGATTTTCCTGGCTAATTGCAGAGTGATTTCTCAGTGGTGATTAGGTATGTGTCGGAAGCACTGCATGTGCTCCACTTCCAGTCTTTCAAGAAGAAGAGAGACTGGTAAAAAAGTCTTTCCCAAATGTGAAGGCTGGCATTTCTTTTGAGTTATACTCTTGGTGTGAACAGTAGACTTATAGGAATTAGAGACCAAACAGTTCCTCTCCCCCTCCTCCTTTCTCCCCTCCTCTTTTAAAGTGTCTTCATCAATCAAACTCAACATAAATGAGTAATGGAGGCAGATAAAATGTGAAGAGACAATAGCGATGTTGTTTAGAATTGATGGCCATAAATCCATTGTATCCCAAGAGACTACATGAAGTAAATACCTTCTCTCCTTGACCACCACCACCATTTAGCCCATGATTTGGAATATCATTTAAGCAAGTACTGATGTCCTATTGAAGCTTCAGCCCATTAATGCTTGCTTTATTTAAGAGCACATAGGCTGCAGTGAAGCAGGGGGACTTGGAGTGGGAAGTTTTGGAGTGGAGTTTCCCTTCTCCCCATTCATTTGTTAATTTGGGATGACAGAAATGGAAATACTGTTCTTATGAGCAGGTCAAAGGCTTTTTTAGAACCAACACAAAATGAGAATGCTGATGCAAAAGGAGTTACAGAACACACCATTTAAAAATCATTAAAATTTGGAGCTAGCTGGATTTTTTTTCTGTAAGGAAAGAAAGGAAAGCACAGTGGAGGGATGCACAAGGCTGGAAAAGTTCCAACAGAAAGCAAAGTCAAAGGGATTATGTACCTTGATTTCCGAGGGCACAATTCATGGTGTGGATTTGGAGTCATTACATTTTGATTCAGATATTGATATATTCGGATATCACTCTTGTAGGAATTTGACAGAGAGGTGCAAGACCCTCCTGGTCAGTTGCTCCTTGCGCTATATTGAATTGCCAGCTCTCAAATGGAAATGTTCCTTCCTTCCTTCCCATTAGAAAGGCCCTTCCACTTTTGGGTGCCTTTTGGACGTGATCCTGTGGCAGCAAGTGCAGGGATGAGTCTTAGGCTCAGGCTTACAAATTCAGCAGGTTTTAAATTGCTTGTTTTATTTTTGGTTCTTCTGTAATTGTAGTTTGTTTGGCAGAGTGTGCCAGACAGGGATCTCTTGCTTAGGGCTTGTTAGCACCAACGCCATTCCAGTTATATTAGAATCTGTGAATATTATCTACCTTGGCCTTCTTTTCATGCATTTTGTGATTTCCATTCTCCCTGAATTAAAAAAAAATCCAACAAAAACCAAAACCAAAATAAACCAAAATCAAGTAACTAACTACCTGGCAGGAAAGGCTGATGACCTTTCTGATCACTCTTTAAAATCAAAATCTGAATGATCAGAACATTGACAGTGCAGGGATTCACTACAGAGTGGCTTGAAGGTGCCACATCTGTTGTGAAAACAGTTTATATAGGAATTAGTACCTTGAATTTTCTGTCTTTGTTCTACTGAAAGATGATCCCTTACAAATGATGAACCCTTAGCCTTAACAAAGTACTGATCCCTCTTTAACATTTACTTAATTGAAGCTTAGAAGGAAATAACATAGTGTAGTATTTTAAGAGTGACTGTGTAGCACCTTTCCAAGTTTGCATGCCTGTCAACGAGATGTCATCCCGTAAGTGTGAATGAATGACTCCATTTCTAGTTCAAGTTTCCATTCCTAGGCAAAAATAGCAGCAAATACACAATACTTTTTTAAAAATACACTGCAATAAAAAGTAATCTGTGGTTATTTCTTCATTAAAAATGTTCTCCATGCATAAGCAGATGACACTGCTCAAAATATTTGGATAAAATCACAAGAAATAATTTCTCATTCTGTTCTGACTAGATTGCATTTTGTGAGGATACCAGTTATATTTAGCATTCCTCAAGACTTCCATTGTTGGGCACTTTTTCCACAACCAGCATGAAACACTGAAACTTTAAGCATCGTGTCATGCTGCTGATGTCTTGTCAAAGAGAAGATGTGTTCCTCAGCTGTTGCTGTTACTTTGGTATTTGTGCCTTTTCATATGACACTTGGACAACTTTTTTTAATTGTGCAAGTCCCATGTGCAGAGTGATGAGGGCTGATGAGGGCACAGGCTGTCTAACTACCTCCAAAGACCTGATTCTTGGATCTGATTCGTTTTTTGTAGGAGTATCGAAGTCCTAATTATCAAAATTATTAGTTACAATAGGATATGGACCCTTTCATTTACTTTATTTGGATAACACAAATTATTTATAAAGAGTTGGCAGAATATTATAATGGTGTGCATTAGAGGCTATCCAGGTAGAACCTAATAACCAGGATTGTAAATAGCAGCTTGATCTGTAGAATTCTAAAACAGCCTCTTAAGTTTGATTAACTGTATGTAGTTAAACATCTAAATCC
Source organism: Turnix velox (assembly GCA_013400935.1). Taxonomy (NCBI): domain Eukaryota; kingdom Metazoa; phylum Chordata; class Aves; order Charadriiformes; family Turnicidae; genus Turnix; species Turnix velox. The sequence goes on along the minus strand of VZTY01000737.1, from coordinate 82,629 downwards.
TTTATGAACTATTTGTAAATGGACCCTTGACATAAAGCATGTTTAGTTTGTCTGTATTTCACAAAACATGACAATTCTGCTGAGGAAATGGAGCAGTGTTTCTGCAGTTTAATCAATGTAATTGAGAAGGCAAACTTGGTGTTCCAGATTTTTATCAAGGAAAGTTAAATACTTCCAGTTTCTGAATTGCCTTGTGCAAATGTCTTATGTGACGGAAGTACAGAGCAGCTGTGCTCTTCCTTAGAACAAAGCAGGCAAAGAAGAGACATAAAAGAGTTGAAACATTGAAATGTAATGCTTTCAGAATGGTTTGGACATCAGTTCTGTGATACAAAGCATCAGCATCAACAGCAGGGTCTCCTGCTCCCAAAAATACTCACTCCTGCCTCTTCATCTGTCTGTCTTTTATTTTCTTGGGCACTTCTGTTCTCCACTCAATGTCTTGAAATGAATTTGATCCATTGCAAAATAGCTCTCCTGTCCCACTCTCTTCCTTTTTTGCTTTTTCGTTCTTTATCCTAGATCAATTGCTTGATCTGATTCCTCATGTGGACCCACAAGCTGTTGAATCAGCACAGCTGAGGTTGGCACACTGCAAGGCAGTGACAGAAATGAACACTGAGAGGAGGTGGGAGCCAGGAGGAGGAAGGGATAGACCTGAGCATGACTCCTAAAATTAGCATTGCTGCTGGATGCTTTGCATCTTGGAAACATGGTCTTGGCTGGAGTACAGGGCTTGGAATCGGAACATTTAAACTATAACCCCCCCCTCTAGCCTCTGACACCTTTAAACTTTAGTTTTGCCAACACCTCAGTGGGAATAACACTAGGTACCTTGGTGGTGTGAAGATTTGCTAATGATTGTACAACCAATTAGAGCATGAAAAAAAGGAAAGACTGCTTTTTACACTTGGGCATTTTGCTGATATTGTTCTCTCCTGTTTATGAACTGCATTTGTTTTCAACTGTGTTTCTTCTATCAAAAAGATGTTGCTAGAGCAAAGACAGGTCCCTAGTTTTGTAACCCAAGTCTGTCTATTTTTAGTTTGAAGATGTTGGCTGCATGTCTCTATTTTTTTTTTAAATATATGTATATATTTATAGCTCTCACTATTGGAAGAGAATTTCCTGCAAACAGATCCATTTCTGTGGAGCTCTGCTCCGACACGGAGTCCCATGTGTTCCATCAAGATGTTGCTCCAGAATAAATGTCTGCTCTGGTAGTAGGATCAGCCTGGCAAATTGTAAACTTTATATTGCCTTCAGCACGTAGTAAATTTGCATGTGCAGGAGGTATTAGCGAGTGGGCATCTGATACTTGGCAATGTCACATCTGAAGACGTGAGTGACAGAGGAGATGCAGCCCCAGTGTCCTACTGGGTCGTTTCCTCTTTGGATAATTACATTCTCAGTTTTCTCTGCAGTTTTAACCTGGGAGTGGGGGAAGTATCTGTCCCTGCACCCTCGCTTAAAGTGATGAGTCTTGTAACCATGCACCGTCCAACAGCTGCCACATCTCACCCAGAACTAGGTGAAAGGATTTTTTCCATAATGTTCATATCTGGCTTGCATTTGGGGCCGTGCAGATCCACAGCAATGCTACGTGGGGATCCAAAAGCAGGATTTGACCTGCAGTTCACAGGCAGCGAGTAGCAATTGCTCAAGTGGTTTCTGGGACTTAAGCAGGACTGCTGGTGTCTGTAAGGACTGCAGAATCAGGCCCCTGAGGAACCTTAGGAATGAAAGGTATCCTGGAACTCTAAGGTATTATTATGATGACTACTCTGGAGAACACAGAGGTATTGAAGTTGGCAAAATAAATCACAAAGTTAGAAGTAAACCAAGAAGTGACTGATGTTTTTTGCATAGTAATAATCTTCATAATCACTTCATTTGCACAGTTATTTCATATTAAACTTTAGGCACAGTTTTGAAGCACAGCTCAGTGGAGATTTTTCCTGTAATCTATAAACTTTAATGAAAGCTAATTGGAGGACAAATTTTAATCTAATTAAAATGTGGCTGCATAAAGCAGAAAGGATGAATGAAGCAAAATGCTCTATGGGGCACAGTTTTCAAACAATGATTACTCTGAATACTAAGTCAAACAAAGCTTTTGTAAAATGATGATCATGAACACTGCCAGCAACAGAACAACCTTGAGAAACTGCAACTGAAAGTTTTAATGCATTTAGTTTAAAAAGTGGACATTAATCTCACTACCACGTAAGGGGTTCTTTTTTAAAAAAGAAAATAAAAAGCAATGCACACAGTCTCATCTAAAAACATAACAAGTAAATTAGCCAAAGGTGTACATTCCATCAAAGTTCTCATGATCAGCAGATGCAAATGTTTGCAGCACGCCGATGAGTTATGAGCCCTAATGAGATTTCAATGCTGAGCAAACAATAAAAATTTATGCATTGCATAGTTTTAGTGGCCTTTGGCTTCATGGTTAGTGTTACACCCTTTCAACAGCTTTGGTAATATAATATCCAGCTGGCTTTGGAGGTAAGGAAAATTTTTAGGAGCAAACTGAAATTGTGAGAAATAACGTGATTGATTGCTTTGTCAGAGTAATGCATTTCCATGGTATAATTGTCCATAGTAATCTCAGCCTGGGTACAGATACACAAGTTCTAGTTACGTTTGAGCCCAAATTTTGAAGGATTCAGGTGAAGGATGGCTTTTCCAGTGTTAAAAGGCAGACTGTTTCCTGTCCAGGGGTCTCACAAACAGCCCCTCGGAGAAGAACATTCCTCTCATACTCCAGTAAACAGGAGAATTGAAAAGCTGCACTTTTCCCCAACAAATGTCATGTGTTGTGTGAAAAGAAGCTGAGCATAAGCACAAAAAGAAAGGCACAATAGATATTGGAATAAATGTATGTAATGGGGAGCAAAGGTGGGGGGTGAATCTGGGAATTCAACTGGTGAGAGTGAGCTCAAATGTATTAAATTTAAAAGACCCATTTGTGGGTTAAGGCTTTTATGAATCCAGAACCTTCACCATAATGATCGTCTGCATTACCCTACATAATATTAAAATCTTAGCATGTGATTAATAGCAGATTCCCTGCATACGTGTCACAACACACATCTGCAGCAAATCTGCCAGTATATTTCTCTGCTAGTTTTACTTTGGGGCCATAAAGTAATTCCTGTTTTGTGAATGAGAATAAACCTATTATGCACTAGGTTAGCTACACCCAGTTTCTTCTCTTCAGGGAAAAAGAGCTGCTTATTTGATACGGCGTCTCAAATTTCACTGTTCAGAAGTGAGTTTAAGCCTCAGCTAGATTTGCTTGAGCAAGCTGTTGGGATTTGCCTTCACCATTTCTTAGCTCTGTGTTTTCCAAAACCTTCTGTGCAGAGAGCACCAAGAAACTTCTGGACAGCAGTAAAGCAGTGGACTTAATTACAAAGTGTTTATTGCTAAATTTGTTAATGAGTCAACATGCAGAAAAAAAAGGATATATTTATCCCTGTTTCCTCTTAAGGTAGTAGTAAAAAATAACTTCAAAAAACCAAATCTTTTTCTCTAGCTGTTTGGTGATGCAGTTTTGCTGCTCACAAAAGCCCTTTTTCCCATCCACAAATAGCTGCCTTTCACTTTGCCCCAAGGGAACCGAGCAGAGCTCAAATGAAGCTTAAAAAAAAAAAAAAAGATTTTTTTTTTCCCCTGGTTGTAACTCAAAGTGTATGTATATTCACACATGCACAGAAAATAACAAGGGAGATGCAGAAACCTGCCTCCAGTCTGCCCTCTGAAAAGTCCTGTTGACCTCTTCCGCTCCTCAAAATCAAAACAGAACCCCACAAAAACAACTCAAATGACAACAAGAAAACATTAGGAAAGCGACATCTGGTTTGCATTCTTGGCATCAGGTCTGCCCTTGCAAGAGGGCCCTGACACAGATGTATAGGGTTATGACACCACTGAATACAGCTTGATTTAAACTGGTGTAACTGGGAGCAGAATCTGGGCACTGAGTTCTTATAAGGCAGCACTGGTTCTTTATCTCCTTTGCACATGTGGAACTCCAACTCCACTCAAGTTTTAGGCAACTTTCCATCAATTGCTTGTACAGCAACTCATATTCTTCTACTAGCAAGTTAGAATCTACTGTTGATTGCGTGTTTGTTCACTACAAGTGTATTTTGTTGACTGCAAAACCATGATGCTCTGTCACTTTCCTATAGACCTCCCTGAGTGTAGCCACATTCAGAGAACCTTCCAAATCATAGAATAGTTTGGGCTGAAAGGGACCTTAAAGATCATCTACTTCCAACCCCCCTGCCATAGGCAGGGACACCTCCCAAATGCTACTATGCAATTAAGATCTTCAGTTTCTAAATTAAATAAAACAGTATGAAGGAGGGAGGAATCTAAAGGGACAAAGAAGAAAGGCAAAAATAGCTCCAGTTGAACTGAAAAGAATCAGTGACTGGGGAAATTTGGGGAGCTGGAGTCACCAAGAGAGCAATTCTCTCACCAGAGGCAGCGTGACTGCAGGAGATGGCACAAAAGGAGCAAACCTCCCTTTTTTGATTACCCATCCATAGTTGTAACAGAGACAAAATCAGCTCTACTCACACCTGGCATATCTCCTCCCCGATGGTGCCGTGTCAGATGCAGTGACATCCTTGCAGTGTTTGCACCAACCACTAGATGTCTGTGTGTGCTCTGTAAAGTTCGGGGGGGGGTGATGCCCCTGGAAAAGACAAAACTGGAACAGGAGCTTTGGGGAAGCCTGTTTGTGTTTGTAAGTGTAACATCATTACTTTAATTAAACCTATCTTTAAAGCCATCTATGCTTTCTAAAAGTAAATTCCAGCCTTTGTAATTTGGGATAAATAAGGAAAAGGTGCCTTTCCTGATCCACACGTGTTTAAGGCAAACTGTTTCCTTGATTTCCATGTGAAGGACTGAAATACCTCTTCTTCTTGCGAAACTTTTGGAGGAAGTTGCTGAGATATAAAAGAGGTTCATCTTATTCCCATTCTGAAACAATGAAATGCTGAAATATAAAATCTCTGCTCTGTGAGTGAATTAGTAAAAGTCCCCTGGGCAGCCCAAACCACAGTCCTGATGGAGCCATATTTGCACACCAGGATGTCTCGATGCACTGAGGAAGGCTGTGCATAAGATGTCAAGTTTAGTTTATCTTTTTTCTTCTTTTTTTTTTTATTTTCCCTAAAAACAAAACAACACAAGGCCTGGAAGAGTGGATCTGGGAACAGAAATCTATTTCCCAATTCTGTTTATGGGGTGGCCCAGCAACTGCCCAGGGTTGCTGCACCTGTGACCGGCTTTTCTGCAAAGATCTCCCCAGGAAAATGCAAAAGTAATCAGCACATGTTTGCCTCTCATTTATCTCTGTCATCTGGGACTAAGATACAGATAGTATCAGGAGCAATGAAAGGCACATTCTGATATTATTTTCAAGGGTTTTTTTGTCTAGACAGAGAGGAGCAACCACCTGTATCTCTGTGGAACACATGCAGCCCCGCTCCACACACATCCTAGGCTGAAGGCCAGAGGGGGGTAGAAGGCTGTCTATATTATAGAAAAAAAAAAAAAGTTTAAAACCACCACCTACTCATCAGGTGACTGGAGACCATGGTTGTAAAATGTGCTGCAGGCAGAAGTTCTGAAAAATCCCAGAAAGTGTTGAAAACATCTCTAAACAAGGTATTTTTCTCCTGCACCTTTCTTGCTAAAGGTCCCAATTGCTGCCAAGAAAACTAGTGAGAATGTTAGCTGCCAAATAAAAAATTTATGACAGTGTTTGGCAAAGGATTGTATCACTGCTTGTTTTATACATTTCCACAAGGTTCTTGAAGGGCTGTTGGACACATAGGGCTCACTGATCATTGTGCTTTATCTGTTCTTTAATATATTAACAAAGCAAGCTCCAGTAAAGTATGGTTTAAACAATAAATATTTTTTTCTTTTAATAGCCTCCTGTAAGCACTTGCTGTGGTGAGAATGTAATTTCTACAACATTCCATATATAAAAATTGTTTCAAAATCCCTTTAACCTGACAAAGTTGCTTGTTATTTGAGTCACTTCCATAATAAAAACACGTGAATTTTTCAATTAAAAATGTATTGCTTTTGCAATTGTGCTTGTTATGTGTTGGAGTCTGGGCCAGTAAACCGCCTGTTAAAACATAAAGAAGTCCATTCAGTCAAAGTTGTGCCTGCCATTTATATTTAAAAATCAAGACAATAATTGTTGGAATTGCATTGCTCACCAATATCAATTAGGTTTTAGGCTGTATCATTAAGCTAGTATTGGGGGAGAAAATTGTTCTGGTGGATGTAGTGGAAAAAACATACTTTTGAATATGTGGTTTGCACACTAACAGTAATAATTAAGCTGGCCAATGCTGAAGCAACATCCTCAAAATATTTTCCTCTTTTAAACAATTGTCTGCCTCTGTCTTTTTAAATCAGTTATCAGATTAGGCTCCCAGCTGATAATTAGTGTTGTTTAACACGTATCTTGTCATTTGGCAGTCTCAAAGCCCCAACCATTTCCTCCTTTTTCCCATTATCCTGTGCTGATGGAGGTGAGAGATTGGCAATGTGAAACTGTACCTCCTTGCACCATATTGCAAGGAAGCAGAGTATCCTCTTCTGTCTGGTGGCCAGGAAACAGTGGGACACCAATCAAGGGGGACAACCAGAGCAATTCGACCCTTTGCCGTCCCAAAGCTGCCCTGGGGACACACAGCTCTGCACCATGCCTGCATCTTCTCAGTACAGCAAATATTTGAGAGCAGCCAACAGCTCTAGAGATGCTGATGAGCCTTGTATGTGCTTGTGTATTTCATGGTATTTTGATATAAAGTGCTCAAGACAGACCAGCATTAAGAGGATTATTTCAGACAGCATTAGGAGTTAATTTACAGAAGATTAGCTCTAAATCAGGCAGATATCATAAGCAAATTAGCATCAGTTGTAAGAGATACAGAATCGAAATGGGTGGTGGGTCTTAGTTTCTCTCTGCATGTCCTCAGTGGATGAGTAGTATTGTTATTACTTTCCCTTCCTAAGGTGTTACATCTCAAATAGTGAAGACCAGGTAGACTTCTTATCTACACGCACGCTATTTCTTATGGTGCTGTTTATTGGCAGTGAAACTGCTTCATTCCAAATACCCTTCCTCTGCTGAATATTTTATATTACATGCCATTTCTTCATTGAGTAATGTTTTGTTTGGCCTTGGAAATGATGTCTCCATGGTGTGTTATAATATTTTTAAATAGGTAATATGCAGCTTTACTTCAGACTGACATACTTAATCCCTTTTTTTTCTGTTAAAATATGCCACGTTTTAATGCCAACTCATAAAAAAAGGAGTGTATAAAATGCTTCATACTAGGGTGAAGATTACAGCTACTTAAAAATAGCTTCCTTAATATTTAAGCTTGTAAATTATAAATTTGTTTTATTTCCAAGGGAGTGATGGTTAATTTGTATTAAAAAGCACATTCTGTTCTTCAATCAGTTTTCCAGACATATTTATCTGGCTAGAGACAGACAGGCATAAGCACCTTTCCCGTCCCTCCTTGCTATCATTCAAAAAGGCTTGCCCACTCAACTAGAAGAGAAGATGATGAAATCGATTGGGCCACAATATTGAAGCCTGTGCCCTGAGTCATTCTTGGGATTCGGGAAGTTTAAAAGTCTACAAATGGGATTCTCATGTTTGAAGACTTTTGTATTCTGCTCTCCAAGAGATATTAAACCACTTTGTCTTAAGTGTGCTCCAAACATTTGGGTTTTTAACTGGGGAGGGAAATCTGGGCAATGTTTTATGATTTTTTCCTTTCTTGATGGACCTAATTCCTCTTGACAAGGTTGGCCTGAGGTCATGAATGTCTCCCTGTGTTGACTGAAAGAGGAATCTTCCCTCCTTCCACGAGCTAAGGAAAACTTAGACTCTCTGTAAGCCAGACTGGGCTTGCAGGTCCCTCTGGTTGGTAGATCTGCAAGTGCTTGTGCACTTTGACTTGGTGCCCAGTAGTTTCACTGCATGCACAGAGGCACAGCGTGGTTATTAAACTGAGGTGTCTGAGGTCATAACAAAGTAGAGGCATTTCTGCTCCCCTCATAGAAAAACTAACATACTGAAAAGAAAATCCTCTAATAGTGGCAAGTATCTCCTGTCAACTAATTTGATAGTTCTCTATCAGGTAAACCATTTGTGAATACATCGATTCTTTTTATTTTCTACTGTTCTGTCTTCACTATTCCCAGGTTTTCTCTGAACCAGTTGGGCAAAAATTGATTTTTATTTGTTCCACTGGCCTTGTGGAAAATTAGCTTATGAACTGGTTTTTATAGGAAGACTCAAAGCACAGAACAGGTTGAAAAATAAGCCTATAGCAGTCAAAATTGTTGTCTGAAATGTCTTCAGACTGGAAGGCTGAATTTATTGCTCAAAACAAGTACTAGCAATGTGGAGGTGTGCAGTCCTGCTCATTATCACTGGAAAAGGGGGAACCAAAAAGCACAGTAAAAAATTAAATTTTAATAATGCTAGTGATATTTTCTAAATCCTTCTTGACAGAAAGATTCTCATTATTTTTATCTGTCTCAGAGTAGGCTCTTTTAATGCCATCTCACAAATGGCCTTAGCCATGATTGTTTTCCTTTCTTTTATAGCATTTGAAAAAAAAATGAATATATACCAAAAAAAATTCTATTCTATCATTCAAGGAGTGCCATGAAATAGTAACATTTTGGATAGCACATCTGCAGGAACAATTGCTGCACATACCTTCAGGTTTTTACAAAAGAGGTCAACATTGTTAAGACAATTGTAGAAAACTTGCCATACAAAAAGACGCCCAGTCAAATATGGTGTGATAAGGGGAAAATAATACAAGTAAAGTATTTGTGTCCATTCTCCAGCTTCATCACACCTAAAAGGCTTCAGATTAGTCATTAATTAGACTGAAGCAGGGCAAAAGATGTTACTTCCTTTCATCTGTTTAAGATATAAATTTCACTGGGTTCTAATGATCATGAATGTTGATAAAATACAGGCTTTAGACATTTTTGTTGTCTTTAAATTGCCCAGAATGTGAATATAACTATATTTATCATAAAAGCCAATGTGTGATCATGTACGTTCTTGTCATTTTATAGCTTGCATACATTTCTTCTGCTGGAGAAATAATTGCTTTAGCTTTGAGTGCTGAAGAAGGAGTTGGAGTTGGGGCTTTTTTTTCCTTATTAACTGTTTGGGCACCAGGACCTCTTACAACCCATGTGCTGCAGAATGGCATTTTACTGACAGCTGGGCTGTCCTCCCTCCCTCGGAGCTCTTTCAAAAGCATTCATAATGTTTACTATGGCCTATGGTTCTTAGTCATGCTCAGGTGACTAAATGTGTGATTTGTACTTCTTGATACTTCAGTACCCTGAGAAAGGCTGGTTGGAGATTAATACAACCTTGACTCCTTCCACTTGCAGTTGCCACTGGGCACGTGATCTTCATTTAGACTTGCCAGGGAGATCTGGTGTTGCCTCTGCTTTGCATGAAATGAATTAATCCCTCCCCAGTCTTGGTTGGTGTCCCTGGAAGCCACCCGCTGCTCCTCCTAAAGACAGTAGTAATCTAATTTGTTCCCTCCATGGAAGCAGTGGACCTGGAGACTGGAGAAAGCTGGAGTTGCATCACAACTGTGAAGTTCTCCCTGTCAGGATCTCTCATCAGCAGGTTACATCTTCAGAAATACCTTCCCACGTCTTATAATAATAAGCAGTGAATAAAATCTCAGCTAGCAGAAAATTTACAGTACCCTTCTCTTTTGACCTTTTGTCTTGGGTCCCACATCCATGAGGTCCTTATTCAAACTTCCCCTACTGCCAAGCTTTATACACTGACACTGACATCTGCATATACTTGTCTTCCAATCATTCCTGTAGATTTATACACTGGGCCACTCAGTCATGTCCACTCAGTCCCTCCAGACTCCTGTGCCCACTTGTGTGCACCTCCCAAGACTGCAAGCTCCTTGAGACAACCTATGATAGCCATGAACCAAATAATGCTGTGCTGTATAATGCTGTTCAGATATTTCTGCTGAATTTAGAATGTATTGTGAGATTTCCCTTAAGAACTACATATCTCAATGACTATTTAAACTACTGGATACTATAAAAATAATTTTATGTTTTAATCTTAATGGTAAGATTGTCAGAAGATGGCACAGCAAGATAAGATCTTAGTTCCTTAAACCAAGGGAGCCCAGTGTGTTTCAGGAGGCATTCATGCCAGTGGGAGATGTCTCTCCTGCAGCTCATTCCTCTAGAAAAACCATCAGTCTGATTCTGCTCAGAACTTCATGTGCAAACATGGGATTCACTTAAAGGAGATGGTAAATTCGCTGGCTTTTTATCAATGAACACCTGCTTTGCTGGAGTTTCGCTTCTGCAATATTTATGATTAATGGGAGATTACAAATACAGATACAAAGACAGTGCCTTTCTGGTATCAGTTTTGCCTTCAGAGCTAGAAAGCTTTCTCCAAGAGAATTTGATCTTGGGTGCAATTTCACTCTTGTTTGGGCCTCATCTTCAAGCTTTGAGGGATATCCATCCCTACTTCATCTGTAAGTCAGCTAACTTAACTGACTAGTTCTCCTGGGGTGCATATATGGCCACCAAAAGGAGAAGGCAGTTCAGAGCAGGAGTTAAACCTACATACACAGGGAGCTGAGAGATTAGCTAGATATAATTTAGATGCTTAAAGTTAGATAGTGTGACTGCCTCCCTGCACCTGTTATTACATGACTCATTCTTTCATTCAAGGCCCAGGTGGAAGCACATTGATGTGGTTTGAGTGTAATATTATAACTCGCATTGGTATCCATGTTATTAGGAGTAGACAATCTGCTCTTTAAATCTAGAGGATGTAGTGTGGCACAACTTCTCAACCTTGTTAACAATAACTGAGGCACCTTGTATGGCCTGTCTCTTTCAAAAATCCCTGCTCATCAGCTAGAAAAATGCCATTTTTTATTATCCATTCCTCCATTTTTGAAGCTTAATTTCATTATCTGTTCCTCAGTTTTCAGGAATTTTAAATGGATTTCCCCGAAGTCATACATGTAAGAAACTAGTGCCTCTGGCCCTAGGGAAAGAAAAGACACCACAGGGAGGGAATTTAGGGAAGGTGAAATTGGTTCCTTCTGGGACTGGCTGCTCTCCAGGATGGAGGTGGAGCCCAAGCAACGTGGCCTTTTTTGGCATGGGGTAAGCTACAGGGAGGTCCTCTCTACTACCCCAAAGCCTTTTCACCATTAAATACACAGTGTCAATTAGAATGTAGTTGGTTCTTCTGGCTTCAAGAACACAAATAATTTGGACTTATTTTCAGAGTGAGTTTTTGAGAAATTCTTTGCTTTTCCCAAGGTCAACTAAAAGAAGGCCAAGGAGTAGGATGCAACTTGTGCATGTTTTTTCACCAGTGTTTGTTTTCTAATTTCAGTTGATAATGAATAAAAAGTATCTCAAATATTCCAACCAGCTGCAATTTTGCTAGACCGGGCACTCTTTTATTTCAGTAGGTTACTGTGTTTTCATGTTTTTCCATGTCTTGTTCTTTTCAGTTGTTTTTATTTAAGAGAAACATTCTTAAACCTAAAGAAGAGAAAGATTAATAGTTACTTGAACAGCCCCCAGATACCCTGAACTTCGAGATTTATCATTATGTATCTGAGGCTTTGTTTTACCAGTGATAACATTTTATTCCCCTGTGTGGAGCCTAGTGCTTCCATTCGAAAGCTCGTAACAAGGATGTCCTTATATGTAGTAATGACACCTGTCCAGAAGGTATCTGAGAATAGTTGTATTACTTTAAATTCATGTTTACCTTTGACTGTTATGAACTTGCCCGTGTGGCTAGACCAACACACAGAATGTGTTTGAATCTGCTGATTTGCACATGAATATTGGGCACTTAAAAATCACTGATCACCGATTTACACGCACCTATGTCTTGTGTGTTAGCAAAAACTGCAGACCACAAATAAAAAGGGCCCCCAAAACCAGAATTGCCAAGTATTCAAAGCGACCCTTTAAAATATACTCTTGTATACAGAGAGCAAGCCTTTCTGCCCAGTAAATTGATAGGAATATCACTTCTAGTTAAATCTTAAATACATGTATTACAGTGAAACACTGTTGGACAGTGCTCCGTCATCAATCAGTCTGTGTTCTTGAGGACACTTTTCTTTGAGATGCTTTCTTTAAGAATAAAGCCCTGTTTTGTAATGAATGTGAGCTAACTGATCCCTCAAGCCATTTGTGGTTTGGGGTTGTTGGTTTGTTTTTTTTTATTTGTATCAGTGTCAGAGTTGAACTTCTGTGGGAAATTTTTGCAGTATTTTATTTGTAGTCTTCATTATTTTGAGTTAAGGACACAAAACTCTTTATACACCCAGAGTCTGCACTGGTTCGTTTATGTCCCGCATTTTGTTAACATGTTACCGTGATTGCTAATTTTCATGACAATTGTTATTGTACCATCAGTGCTTAATGGCAAGGCATCATTATTCAATGCTGGTCAATCAGGCACTAAGACATGTGCAAGACATCAGGGTGAACCCATATAGATGTCGTGCACTCCCCTGCTAATGAATGCAGTTTTGTAAAAAGGTTTAAACACGGTTGGCATCCTTAATGTAAGGTTTGCAAAAGCTCATTCGGGAACTGCTTTGTGTTTATATGGAGCAGATCTAAACATGTCACAAACAGAGTTGGACCCATTGTATGTGTGCGTGTGTGTGAGGCTATGGAGAGGAACAAATAATTTTGGGGTTTGAAATGTGGAAAAGCAGATCAATTTCTGCCATGGCAGGAATGGGGGGGAACTGACTAGCTGGGGTCACCAATGTTTGGTAACAAATGTGGGACTTGTTCTTCAAAACAGTGATCACCATGTACATCAGAGTGATGATCCCCAAAAGCAGCCAGTGTCACGCATCAGCTCACCAGGTAGTCTCCGGCTCCAGCACACTGGTGGTTGGAGGTTTGTGAGAATTGTCCCCAGAAGCCAGGGAGGAGGGTCAGGCATTAAAAAAGGAGAAGCAAAAGGGATGAACTTCGTTGTTGTTAGTCCAGCATGTTCTTCCCATGTGCCTGTTAACTTTCCCCTCGCATCTGCTTTAGTTACTGTTTCTATGTGGTTTTGCACCCAAATGTTTTGGGCTGCTGTCCATGATAAACTAGATGGAACTGGCTTTAAAAGCTCGTCTCTTCTAACTCAAAGTAGAATGAGCCCTTGTGCTCTTCGAGTTTGGAGTATGAAAGGAGCAGTAGACATTGGTTGTTAACTAGCTCCGGGCTCCAGCAGAACTTGGTGTGAATTCAGTGCCTAAGCTGCATCGACTAAATGGTTAATTCATCTCATATCAACAGCACTATGATTCATAATGTAAACTTGAGGAATCCTTGATGTTTCAGTCACACATTCCTCTTAATTTGGCCATGCATTCTTTTAAAGCTACAGTGTGCTAACTTAATAAAATGCAGCATGCAAATGCACAAGTTTTTGCCTTCAGGCACTTTAGCCATGGATGTTTCAATGGGTGTCTTCTTTCAAGTATATATTCTTTCTTAAATTATTTACCCTGTAAACATGCTTTGCATTTTCAAAGAAGATTCTAGGCTTCCTCATTCACCAGATTTCATTGAATTTAAGGTGTAATAGAGATAAAAGACTATCATCTGCTTCTTGTGAGCATGTTAGCCTTTGGGATTTTTTTGTAGCTAATGTTAGGCCCTATTTTCTTCTCCTTTGGTATTATCTCTCCCTCCCCCACTTAAATTCCTTGATGCTTTGCCTACAGCAATACCCACTGGCAGTGTCTGGCTGTGACAGTACTATAGGCTTCCCTACAGATGGGTCCTGCCAATGCCAACCATTGTTCTACCACTCTGAGCTGACTTGACTGTCTCAGATCGCTCATAAACCCCCCTTTCCTCTTGATTTTCTCTTTATTCTGAAGGGTCACCCTTGCCTGTTGACTCTGAGATCTGAAATGTGCTGACACCCAGAACCTGAGTGCTCTGTCTGAGCAGCAGCTCTCAGACTCTGAGGTCCATGGTCCTCCTGAAAACCATCCTGCTGCTTTCAGGCAACTCTGCCACTCTCCTCCCAGCCCCATCCTTCGGGCACTTTGCAATTAGTTTAATTTTACTTGCTCACTTGAAAGTAAAACTGGCTGTTATTCTTTTTTTCTAAAGACATAAAATTAATCTTTTAACTGTGGGCTTGAATATTAAAAGTATATAATGCTTCAGTGTAGGAGTCTGTTGATAACATCCACCCTTTTTCATGATTAATTTGTTCCTTTTAATACGATCTTCTTTTGCTGCACTGTGCAGACTAATTCAGATCCCTGGAAATTCAACTTTGATATGTATTTCCTAGATTCACACTGGAAATGAACCTTCCATTAGCAGATACAGGTGGCAGCATGCCTCCCTCAGTGTTCTCATGACAAGGATTTTAGGGACATGGACACTGATTAAATAATCTTGAAATCAGGTCTGTATTGCCAGAGTATTAAAAAGTAAGTGTTTGGAAGATTTGATGCTATTTTTGAATTTTATTTTAATTTTAAGTCTTGGACAATGAAATGTTTTTTCAGCAGGCCAGATATAGGAGGAGTTGATTTAAACGCTCAGTATGTTATGTGTGCCTTTGCCTAACTATGTGTTAGATTAAGAGAGTTTCACTCACAGTTAATCCTTTGTAAATTAGCATTATGGATGCCTTGGGGCCCACATCCCACAAATAAAATGGTTGTCAAGCCAGCTGCAGTGTGTATTACTTAAGGCTGAATGTTTTAAGAGTTTTCATGCTTTTTAATCTATTTCGCTGCTGAGTTTCAATTTTGCTGAGTGTCTTTTCAAGAGTGATGAGGGTGAGTGAGTAAATATGCTGGTTTTCATGCATTTGCCTGGCCAAATCGTTTGTTATCAGGTGTTTGGCAGAGAATGTCACACCCCACCACAAAAGAGGAGCTTGTAAGTTCAGGTGTTAAACTGAAGTGCAAACCAACAAGAACCAAAAGCCCTTAATTGGCTTTATTTTGTTAGCCTGCTACACTTCTTTCTTTTTAGGGGGAAAAATAAAAAAAAAAAAAAAGGAGTGAGAAACATCCCTCCCTCCTCCTCATCCTTTTGGCAAAGTAAATATTGCCTGTTAAGTTTGAATTAGCTGTCATCGCCAAAGAATTAATGCTGTGGTTGAGCCTTTCTAGTGAGGAAGGGAAAAATAAACGAGACAGATCTTAGTTCAGCTTTAAGTGATAAATGAGGACAAAGCAGCCCATTCATCTCCTGCTAGGAAAGTGGACACAAACACTAAAGCAGTTTTGCGGAAGACGTGTCAGCAAATGTGATCATTTTGTAACCTGTCAGGAGGATAGAGAGCTAGTCCTTTTAGAGTGTCACAGGGGAGGGTGTCTGTCTGATGTGACAGTTTTCATCCATCCATTTACTGCTTTTTCTGTAGGTGGGGGGTAAGCGAGGAGAGAAGTGGAGTTGGTTAAAACTGCATTTTTCTTTACGGTTTCCAATATAATTTATATGTATATCCACCCGCCTCCAAATGAAAAACATTTACCAAGGAAAACTCCCCTCTGCTCTCTAGAGTTTCGTTTCTGTTTTCACTGCGTGAAATATGCTCATTTTAACACATTACATACCCTGTCTTCAAGTTGGAGCCTTGTACTTGATGTCTCACAAAACACAGTTTTACCTCTTCTTTTACCATCATTTGGTTGATGAAGGCTCTGGTTTGGCTTGGTTTGGTTTCTTTTTTGTGTGTGTGTGTGTTTTGTAGGAGCAGGAGGAAAAATAAAATATGAATCACTATAGCTGAGCATTCTTTTGCTGGTTTGGTTTGGGTTTTTTTTGCTGTACCACTCCAATTCTGATTACATCCTGTGCCTACAAATATGTTTTGCAAAAGTTCCTGCTTCATGAAAAGCTTTAGAAAATATCCATGCTCCTCCACGAGAATCAGATAACAAACAGTGAATTCTTAGAGTCCAGAATCCTCCCATAAAACACCTCAAATGCTACTGTTTGTTGATTTATTCATTTTTATCGACCTATTAATTTCAGGCAAAATCTGAAGCAATGTGATGTCTGGTTTTAGATGCAGGGACTTCTCCCAACAAATGATTGAACAATACCAGGACTTTCAACTTCTGGCATCTTTTTGTTATTACTAATTTCCATATTTTTTTATGCTACATAGAAAATGTAACATTTGCCTATTACCATAAGTAAAGGTATGCTACAGAGACAGGAGATGCTTTTACAACATGAGCTTCACAGTTTGACACTTGCTTCTTTATATCATCCTTTTCTTCAAAACTATCTTTTATACTTTTCCCTTGGTATTTTAGTACAAGTATCTCATTGACATGTGTTTCCTTGAAATCTTCTACCTTAATGGTAAAATCCCCTGAAAATTAATAAATTGTTTCTGTTCAGATTTTAAAAGGCTGTGAAGATTTCAGAATGGCTTAAAAAATATAATAATGGTATTTACCGTTACACACCACCCTGCTTGGATCGCATCAACTGAGGACTAATTATTTCATTTGTTCTTGGAAGGTTAATAAATTGTAACATGATGCATTTCAGTTATTCTAATATGTATGTAAGTGTATGCATAATTAAGAAAAGCCTAATTCTCTCATGAATGCAAAAGTTGGATTTAGTAGCTACATAAATAAATGTTTGGAAGCACTGGAAATTGAAAGTGGTTAAAAACAGTAAAGACATAATGAATGGTACAGGAAACCCTAAATTTGTGGGCTTGTAGTTTTTCACTGAGATATTTCTCTATGTGCATCTTTTAATGATTTTTATCTACATATTCTGCTATTTTGTTTTATTTACTGGTGTTTTTTTGTCTCTTCTGCTTTCTTCCAGGATCATCCAAAACCGGATTTTGATCGTTGTTCTGGGAGTCATCATCATCTTCACCACCATCATGGCTATTTATTTTTTTGTCAGGGGACGCTGATATCTTTGTTCTTCACTAAACGGCAGCAAACTGCTTGTTCTGAGTAATTAAGACAAAGTGGTCACATGAATCATTCTCTTGCACTGACAGAGTCTCCCTCTCTTTTCCACTATTCAACTCAGGTGCAAGCCGTGTAAAATTTTTTGTATTATTGATGGCATAGTTGATGGCATGTGAGGCTGATTGTTTTTTCTTAAATTTTTTGTCTTTATCTGAATGTTTTTGGAATCTTGATATTTGTTGAGGTGAGGGCTTGTTCCAGGATGGAAAGACTTAATGTGTTGAATTCTTCCCCTGACAGTGAGCCTGTAAATTGCCTGAGTTTAGTGAGGGAAGAGGAGTCTTTGCACTTTCCTTGTGCTGTGCGGGGTGTATGAATATCAAGCAGTATCTGACCTTCTGTGATAGAGAATATAAGTAAAGCAGAGACCAAATGATGTCGAAAGTGAACCTGCCTCCTGTGACTAACTCCAGATCATGAACTGTCGTAACAGACATAACCTGGTTGAGAACAGCAGTTGGTTTTAAAAAGAGAGCAATTTTAGGATGATGTTTAATAACCAGTGTGAGGTTAACACTCTATTTAACTTTTCTTTTTTTTCCCCAAAATTAAGCTTTGTTTTCTGCTTATTGAAAACAATTCCACTTTCATCAAGATCACGGTAACACATCACTTACCCAAAATCTAATTGTGACCATAACCCATCTGTTGGATCTGTTTTAAATCTTCTGATGTTGATATATGTGCTGATAAGCATACTCAGTAGGCCCATATTGAAGATACTTCTCTATTCATTGCTGATTGAAGAGAGCCTCTAAGTAATAGTTTGCTAACAAATACTGATTACAGTGCATTGAACAAAAATCTAGATCTTTAATATTGGCCTGATTTTGCTGAGACCGCATGTTGGAAATACTTTCTGTGTATTAAATTCTGATGTAATATTCCCCTTTTTAAACAGAAACTGTAAAAAATGTTAATTTATACATGCTTTTAGCTGATATAATATATCATAGTTTCATCTACCTGTGTGTAAATGAGTGGTGTTTCTCTTTTTCTATTGGCTGTGACTCTCCTATAGACAAGTCTAGGTCATTTGATTATAATTAAGCTTACAACTCCAGCAAAGGTGATCTGATAAAGTAATTTTCATGATAACTTTTCAATCTATTATATGCAGTCCCTTACAAATATTACAAATTGAGAGGGATTTAAAGTTGCAAAATATTTTCAGAGAGATGTTCAAAGAAATAAGAAGTTGGTGGCTTTCAAACTCCTCCCAAAATCAAGGAGGAACTAAGCACTGAATTTGTGTGTGTACCTTACTGCTTCTGGGGTTTTGCATCCTTGAGGTCTCTGCTGGATTACGCTGTTCCTGGTATTTTGGGATAAATGTCTGGGCCTAAATATGTTCCTTGTTTTCTCTACATGGGAACAAATAACTTGGCTAAAAAGATGCTGATACAGAAGCCACAGCTGAGACCCTGAAAGATCATGGTTAATGCAGAATAAGATGATCTGCAAGAAAAATTATATTGAAAAAAATGGAAATTATGTTCACATATTTTCAACTGTGGTTTCAGAGTTTCCTGCAGCTCACAACTAAGTTCAGAAGTGTTTCTGTGTCAGATTTATCTACCAGCTGGTATTGGTGGCTGTAGGGTTGTGCTGGTACACTATTTCCTAGGTAATCCAAACCCTTGTTTCTGGGAGGTGCTGCTCTGCTCAGCTCCCCAGCTTAATGGCCCTGCAGTGCCACAGGGCCATTGGACCACCCCTTGCTGCCTCCTGGGGCAATCTCTTCTCCTAGCCTTTGAGAGAAGGTGTGTGGTGTTTATCATGTGTCACTCAGCCACGGATAGATTTGGTTGTTCATCTTACAGCGTGGAGCCTGGCCAGCTTTTAGTCACGGCTTGTACTCAAATTAAGCACTTCGAGTTGTGTAAGCAGAGCTCTGGCCCTTAGCATCAAGTGATGGCACTGAGCTGAGTTCAGGCAAATTAGGAAGAAGCCTGGCAGCATCAGAAGGTATTTATCCTCTCCCAGGCAAATCAGGAGATGCATATTTTGTAAAGCTGAAAACTGTCAAGAAGGAAATCTTAAGCTCCGTCTGTTGCCCAGACGTTCTCCACATTGCCTCAATAATTTAACTATCATGGGGATTGATTCATGACTACTGATCTTAACAGTGACCTATGACTAGGTTTTGCCCTCTATCTAGCCACCTGCTGGAATCAGCAAAAAGCTGAAAGGCAGCTAGTTTTCCTTATCCCAGTATAAATCTAGGGCATAGTGTCACATCAGATACATCCACTCAGATGGGAATGAGGGAAAGAGAGAGACTGCCATAAAAAGCCTTCATCTTCACTTTTGATGAACCCTCCATCTCTATGTTTCTCATGCTAACCTGTTAATAACTCCTCCGTGCCTACTTTGCATCCTCCTGTAACTCCTCTCATGTAGAAATAGTAGTCAGGTGGACACTATGCTCTTCAAAACACAGTGTTGCTGGTCTCTCTGCTCCTTTTTGTCTAGCTCAGGAAGCACGAGGCTGAGACGCACCAGATCCAAGTGTTTTGGTGGAGACTGAGCGACTTTGAGCCACCCACTGGTAGGGGGACACCCCTGGGTCCAGCACTAGTTTGGTCACATCTTGTAGCACATCTGTGAATGAATCCAAGAGCCTTACAGATGTAAACCTCAAAGAGATGAATGTTTCTAACGTTGGCAGCCTTTGTGGAGAAATGACAAATTAAAAGGAAAAAAAAAAGACATACACGTGTGGTGCTGTGTGCAAAATTCCCCCTCGCTAAACAGCCGCGCTCGCAGAATAAATAAACTAATTCTTGGCTGATATGGAATCAAAAGCAATTTAATTAAAGACTCTTAAGTTTTAAAGGGTTTTAAATGCTATACGTTTTGGGGAAATATCAGAAAATGTAGCTTGACTGACGTCAGTTCCCATCTCTGGGATGGGAGGCCATTTGCTATTCTGTTTAAGGCAGGCTGGATTGTCTTATTTTGGAGCCAGCTTGGTGGGGGGTTTTCTTTGCTGCTGCTTCAGAGCTCTGAGCTTCAAAGGCTGAAATTAATGGTGAACAAAATTGTGCAGCTCTGACCATCCCATGCGGGGCAAACCCATCGAGGGTTATCATTAAGTAAAGAAATAAAGAAAAAAAAACCTGCCAGTTCCAAAAAAACCTCATCAGATAATGACCTCTGTGATTGGGTTTTCATTACCAAACAGCATCCAGAGATTGTCTGCCCCATAGAAGAAAAAAAAAAAAAAAAAAAAAAAAAAAAAGAAAAAGAAAAAAAAAGAAACAGAGTCTCTTTCTC
>VZTY01000737.1:3364-60864 GCA_013400935.1 Turnix velox | reverse complement strand
TTATAATAGTCAGTCTTTGATCTTTTCCTACTCAATGCATCTGAATGCAGTTTGTGTTCGGCGCTACGGGATCATATTTATGGCGCGTCCCTACGTGAGGATGGTGGCAGAAATGGTGACCGAGGCGCAGTGACATATGATGGGATGCTGCAGAGCAAATCCACTCAACTCCACCAACCTTGCTTGGGATAACTTGTCACTTCTGGAGTCACATGGGGTAAGAGACATGTAGCAGGTGAATATTTTACCAGCTGCTGGCTGTTTTATGAGGACAGGCTGGAGGATTTGGGATTGTTCAGCCTAGAGTACAGAAGGCTCAGGGGGGACCTCATAGTAGCTTATCAATACCTGAAAGGGGCCTACAGAAAGGCTGGGGTAGGACTTTTTAATAGGATATGTGATGGAAGGATTGGGAGTAACAGATGTAAATTGGAAGAGGGCAGATTCAGGCTAGATATAAGAAAGAAATTCTTCACAGTGAGGGCAGTGAGACGCGGGAACAGGTTGCCCAGAGAGGTTGTGGATGTCCCCTCTCTGGAGGTGTTTAAGGCCAGGCTGGACAAGGCACTGAGCAGCCTGATCTAGTAGGAGGTGTCCCTGCCTATGGCAGGGGGGTTGGAATTGGATGATCTTTAAGGTCCCTTCCAATCCGAACCATTCTATAATTCTATGTTCTGTGCCATAAGCAGTCTTTGGTGGTGGTAATGGAGCAACTTCTTGCCATAGCCACAGCCTTACAGGAGTGCACACTCCTGGGCTCTGCACCTAAAGGAAAGCAGAGGTGCATGTCAAGAAACACTTTAGCATCCTCAACTGCTGTGTTTTATTTGTCACACATAAATAATGAAGGCATCTACAGGAGAGAAGGGAAAAAAGAGCTTATATACTGCGAGCCAGTGAACTTGTGCACTCTTCATCCCTTCATCCAAACAACTGCCTTTGGCGTGAATAACAGCTCGGCTGATACGAAGCTCCGTATTGATCTGTTGCTCGGGAGTGGTCCACTGGTAGTTCCTTGGACTTTTCCTGAAGGTATGGCCGTAACAGCTCAGTACTGTTGGGGTCTGTTGCTTCTTTCTCCATCTCACGCCAGATGAGTTCAACAGGGACAGACCCAGAGAGGGAGGGCTACCAGCCCTGGGTCTATACAGCTTTCTGTCTTCCACAAATACACAGA
Source organism: Turnix velox (assembly GCA_013400935.1). Classification (NCBI taxonomy): domain Eukaryota; kingdom Metazoa; phylum Chordata; class Aves; order Charadriiformes; family Turnicidae; genus Turnix; species Turnix velox. The sequence continues at coordinate 59,687 of VZTY01000737.1, read as the reverse complement.
AGTGATTACCTCTTCATATTGGAAAGCCTGCTTGGAAAACTCTGGTGCACAAGTAGAAGTAAAATGGTGTCAGCATTCAGAGGGGCATCTTGGAATGGATTTGAGGATAGTCTGCTTTTCCCCAGGCAGCTCTCATTGCGTGAAAAACTGCATAATCTGCAAACAATGCTTGTGCTGTGGCATGAGCCAATGTCAAGTTTCTCTCTAGGCTGGTGCCTGTTTGTTAATGGGACACTCAATAACTTGTGAAAGTGTTAGCTGGATGTCTATCCTGACAGAGAGCAGTGTCAGAAAGGGGTAGTTTTATGCATTTTAAAGATCTTTAAGCAGTCCTGAGTCATTAAAAACTGTCCAGGAAAGGGGGGTGTCCCTGCTGTCTTGTGAACAGAGAGGTCAACAAGGTGGCCAAGCCAGTGTGCATCCCACTGGCTGCCATATTGTGACTGTTGTCCCGGACCGAACCCAAAGAAAAACTTCTTTTGCTGCTTTTTCTTCACTCGCTTTCTCAGATCAGATCCATGACCTTGTCTGGCCATCACTGTCCCTGGTGAACACAATGGTTTCTTCTGCAGGTTTAATGAACTTTCCAGTTCTGTTCTGCACAGAGCTAAGTAATGTCATCTCTTCCCTGAGCTGCTTGCCATGCTTGCATCTACTTGTTCTTATTTACTCCCTTTATTGAGTTTACACACAACTAGAATAGTTGCTTATAAGTAAAAATAATATTTCACCTTCTCTTCTTACTTCTTCTTAGTAGGAACAGGTTTGTGCCCTTGCCCTGTCTCATTTGATGCAATTGTCTTCCTGTTCCCTGCTAGTTTTGAACCCTTTGACCATATTCAGCCAAATTTAATAGAATAGCAAAGCACTTAAAAAATTCCTGTAGGTTTCAGGAGAGGAGAGATGTTCCACTGGTGTCCCTACCAAGAGAAAGGCTGCAGCATGACATCTGCCCAAATTGGACACCACCTGGGAGGGAGAAATTATAAATGCCTCTCTCCCCAGGAAAAGCTCACATCCCATTTAGATACCAGAGAATCCAACCCTGAGGAAACAAGGCCTCATTAGTGTCATTGCCCGAGGAACTACTTAATTAAAGGACAACAGAGTTGAGAGCATTGTTATGTAGGCCTTTGTTCCTTACACCTGGTCATTTCCATTGATGTAAAATGTCATCTTTTTGATCTGGTCACATTTTGCACCCACTTTAGACAAGTATTCCTGACCAATGGAGGAGGTGCAGAGCAGGGAAGAATCAGACCTTTATTACTGAGGTAATTATAGCCTCACCTAACCATCAGGCAGAGGGTGTACACCTCTATTAGCCAGTGCTCCCACAAAGAGAACAAAGGATGGCTGGAAAGTGGGAGCCACCCAGGGAGCATCCCTGTGTCCAGCTACAGCACTCTGGGGCGGCAGACATGCTGGGAGAGGTCATGACCACAAGCTCCCGCAAAGCCCTGTCTCCTGCTTGTTCTCCTGGTTTTTAATCCAAGTTGACTTAGCAATGCTGGTGATGGCCATGAGATGGGGAGACTAAAACGAGGAACAGTGCCATAACCAAGGAAATCAGCTCTCAGTTAAAATGCTAAAGGAGGTAGGGGGTAGCTATCAAAGCTTGTCTCAGCAACTAGCCTAATTCTGTTTTCAAAAGCCACCGTTGAGTGCTTTTGAGAATTTTATCCTAGATGCTTGGCTCAAAGACCTTAACCAAAGATATTTTTTTTCTCTAGCTGCTATACGAATGCTAAATATAAACTGAAGTTATTGAACAAAACCCTAACAAAACCCCCGCTGCAGGTCTAGAAAAATCTTTACTTGGAAAATCAAATTATTTCAGGCTAGGATCTAAAGTGTCCTTCAGGTTTGGATGCCTCTTGTTTTCTGCACACAATTTGGCATACAAAAAAACATTATTTCTAACAGCAAATAATTGCTTTCTGTTCTTTTTGTTTTCTCCTATTTGCCTTTTGTTCTTCTGCCCTCAGAAAATGAGGACCTGAGAGTCTCAGGATGGGTACAAGTATGTGTGTATGCGTGTCTCCTGTTTGTCTGAAAGGCATCTTAATGACTTTTCTGCTGATTGACTGTTGGACCGCAGGCAGGTCACAAAGCCTGCCTGTGCCTCAGTTTACCCACTGCGACTTCATTAACACTAGCCTACCTTACGAAGTGTTGTAATGTTTATTATATTATGTGCTCTGTAATCCTTGGATTAAATGTATTATGTAAGTGAAAAGCAGCCATTTGATGTGTATGAAAATGCTGCAGTATAATAGGTAGGAGGGTCATTTGGCTCCAAGTGTAATACAAGCTCTGGCAAAAGGGATTCCATTGTATTGACTTATTTTTAAAGAGCTTTTTATTTACTGAAATGCTCTGGACACCCAGAAACAGAGACATTCCTCACTAAGCATCTCTGCTGTTTCATCTGTCTTGGAGTGCTTTGATAAATGGATTGAAAGTTGTCAGCTTTTCCTGTAGTTTCTGAGACTCCCTCTGGAAACTCTGTTGAAATGTTATTACTGCAACTTCTTAGGATGCTACTTAATGAATTGTAACAGATATCCCTGCAAGTCTCACAGATGCTGAGAGGATCGTGATTCCTCTCCTACCCACAGCAGAAGCAAACACAAACAAATAGCAGCAGAGCTCACCTTCTCCAAGAGCAGCAGGCCTCTTACCGAGGAAACACTTCTCACTTTCATGGGCTTCAGCCCTGGCTTTGTGTCCCAGCTGTGTGATTAGTGGGGCTTCAGGGACGTTGAATGTAGTCAGATGTTGTCTCATGATTAGAGATTAATTTTGTCATTTAAAAATAGTCCTTAGGAAGGATGACAAATGAGGTTTAAGTCCATAGTAATTCATGTCCTGTGTTTCTAGGATGAGATATTTTGGCTTGCTTGCAGTGCCTGAGCTATCTTAAAGCTCAGACTGGTGTCTTGGTTGCCTATGGACGGTCTGAACTCATGATACCCACAGGTCCCACCTGCCCTCATGACATCAGGTGACAGTTATGTACCACATGGGCAGCTGAGATGGATGGAGGAATACGCTCAGCACCTCTTCTGAAGGATAGGAGTGACTCATCAGGACCATTCATCTGCTGAAGAAATCTCCTGAGAGGATGCTCAAAGGGACCATGTAGTGTGGAGTTGCAGCTGAGCTGGAGGATGGAAACAATTCAACAGTCTTGAGGTCACCTTGAACCCCAGTAATGTCCTACTCTGTTGTATCCCAGAGTGGAACAGTGGGAGGTCCTTATGACTTATTTACTACCTCCAACATTTTCGAAGGACTCTTGCTTGTCCTTTGCTGTCTCTGAAGCAGAGGATGTGTGACCAGTAAGATGGTTGGTTAGTTGCTGGGTTGTACTGTGTAGGCACAACAATCCTTGTCCTGATGCAATGAGAACTTGAAGGATTTTTCATGAGTTGTTGTGTTTTTTAAAATCTTCTCACTGTGTTTCAGTTGTCCTTGCTTTTGTAAGAATATGAAACAAGGCTACTGCTACTCAGTGTCATGAAGTGTGAAATGACCCAACACACAACCCCAGCAGCATTGATAGCTGTGCTCCTCGTCCTGTGTGGGATGGCTGACAGCTCCCTGTGGTAGATATCACTGGCATCTCCAGCTTGAAAAATAAGTGTGCCTTCTGCTTGCCTGCAGGTATGAATTTGGTCCATCCTGACTGAGGTACTCAGGAGGACAGGGTGGGGAATTTTGGAGTTGCTCCTGGTCAGTGTGGTGTTGGAACAGAACTGTACAGTGGCTGAGTGGGGGGTCACTTCAGGGGTGGCTTCATTATCCTTGTCATGCAGAGGCCATGTTTGATATTCGTAGCCTTTTATTTTGCTTTTTATTAACATTTTGCATATTAAAATTTGTGTAGGCAGCCAGAAGAGAGCAGCATCTACACAATACTTGACACAATGGAGAGGATTAGGAATCAGTGTCTCCATTCTTCGGGACCTGGACTGAGGATATGGGGATATCATAGTGTCCTTTCTTTACAATTTGCTTTAAAAGAACTTCTTATTTCTTTCTGCACATCCTCACTACGATGCTACCTATGTCCAATACTCAGGGAATAGTTTCAAAACATAAAATCAAACCGAGGTTACTTTGGTCTTTTTACTGAGCTGTTCACATTTGATTTTAAAGTTTCTTCTCTCTTCTCTAACCAGCCCAAACATTATTTGCATAGCAAGGTACAGCAGTGCCAAAATGGGAAATTACATTCAAAGTAACAACTAGTGGCTTGGGATTTTTCTGGCATTTCAGCTGCCTTTTCATGAAACTTGTCCAATATTTTCATTCACAGTAGGAACACTCTGGAAATCAAACCTAGTAAAGTTGCTTCTGTTTATTCCTCCCAAAGTGACACTATCCATGTCCTCATGACCCTTGTGAGATCCTGGAGGAAACCCTCTGCACATCTTCATTGCATGTCTCACAAGCCAGTGAAATTACACCAGAAATATGAATTTAGCCCACTCAGAGCGTGTGCTGTGCTGTCCATACAGGCTACACACACACTCACATACATACACACCACAAATGAAATCTCATTTAAACTTCAGAATAAGCCATTGAATACGTTGCTGTGGGATTCACTTCATGACATTCCTCAACAACAAATGGGCATTCCGTGAATGTTGCCACTTTGCACAAATATTTGACGTGGGTTTTGTTGGCTTTAATATTGAGGCTTTTGAAATCTCAGCACTTGTTATGATTACTGTGTGTAGTAGAAATTAGAAAGGAGCTTGGGTTTTGGCTTTGAAGCTACCTACTTCTAAGAGTGCATTTTTTTCAAGTTTTCTTTTTAAAGGTGCTTCTTCATGCCCCGGCTAAACTTTCCCCAGATTACGCTTTAGCTGTGATAGCTGTTCTATAGTCAGATTTTAATCAGCCTCAGTACACAGTAATGTTAAACACTGAAAGAGCTACTAATTAATCGCCTTTCTGTATGTAACAGAGAGATAAATATCCATCCCGGAGGAATTGTAATTTCATGGTTTCTAATGATGGTTAGATTACATTATCTGGATCACTTAGGATGTGGGTGTCATAAAAAATGCTCAAAGTCATTGATATTCAGTTTAATTTTTTTTTTTAACTTTGCAAGCCAGAGAAAATAATGCGGTGTTAGCAAGTCTGTTTCATATTTTTGTTAAATATACCTTTGTAGCACTGACTGAATGGATTCAGATGACAGTGACAAACTCAGTTCTTTTCTATTTAACAGGCACCCTCTGCAATCAAATTAACAATGTACAAATCTTTGTCGGGCTTCTCCAGAAGAGTCTGTTGAGTTCCTTAGTTGAGCTTTGGGGAAATGTTTTCCTTTTAGGTATCCTTTTGCACTGGTGTTTTCTGCTAATTTCTTATATGTTCTGTAAAGTCTCAGATGTCCAAGAATTGACTGGACTTTTGGGGTCATGTCAGGCTGTAGCTCCAGTAGAATAATAGCATCAGACAGCAGTTTGAGTCTCTTATTTTCCCCTCCCCACTGCTAACTGATTGGGGTCCATGGGCAAATTCTGTGCTGGCACATCTCTGTCCACAACATGCTTAAATTTGATGGCAAGAAGAATACAAAAAAAGGAAAAAGGGAAAAAAATCCCTACTCCATGCGTATATTGTAATAGCTAATAGTTGCATATTTTGAAGTTATACTCATTCATATTTAAAAGGCTGAGGCTTCTTTGAACTGCTGTGTTGGAGGGGGAAGTTAATTGTTTCTGAATGAGGATGATACTCCCTTTCCATATCAATTACTTGTGCTGCTCCAAATTATCAATAATGCTCATCTCCAATCTCCACCCTTGGCAGTTCCGCAGTGGGTGAACACGCTGGCAGAAAGTTCCTGGGGTTCTGAGGCTGCAGCCCCTTTCTCCATCTGCCAGAGGTAGAGGGAACTCTGCAGGAGCAAGGTGAGATAAAGAAATGCCATATATTTCCAAGAGAGAGAGAGTTTGTCACCAGTTAGCTAAAAATTGCTTATGAAGTTTCACTGGCAACTGTTCTACGTGTCTGACTTAGTGACGAAGAAGCTATCCTATCTTAACAGAGAACTCCAGAACTTCAGAAGGGTTTCTCCGTGTTTGAATGCACAGCACAATGAATTTGTACCCACAGAGCATTCACCACTTACATTTCAAAACCTACAGCACACTAAACGTGAAACTTTTGTTCAAATTTCAAGGATTTTGATAGCCCAAGTGAATAGACACTGCCTATTGATTTTTCCCTTACAATGACTCTTGGATAACCTATTTTCTCATTTATTTTTAACGACAGCTCATGAGATTTTACAGCAATTCTGCCCAACCTCCTAATATCAAAATCCCTCCTTGACCCTGAAAATTGTAATTCTGCTATAGATCACAGCTGCTGAATATTACCTTTTACTAAGCTGGTTAAATAAAATATGTCCAAATCACTAGATCCCACAGGCCATGACTGCAATTCTAATTACACAGGGTCTGTGTTTCTGCTCTGCTGTACAGAAAAGCTCAGCTCTCTCTCTGAGTCCACACCAAAGTGTGGGAATCCAGAATATTGGTTCTAGTTTTGAATTTAAAAAAAAAAAATGTTGCACTTCTCTTCAATGGTTTTCCTGTAAAACTTTTACAAGGGAACCAACCCCTTTTCATGTGCTCCATACAATAAAATGCTGTGTAAGTCTGGAGGACAGAAGCATGTGGTGAGAATTTTCTTATGATTGGGGGATGGGTGTATTTGATGTGTACCCATTTCAAAATCAAAAAAAAAAAAAGAAGGAAAAAGAAAAAAAAGTCTCACACTACTCTTAGGCTGCATATTCGGCACAATGGCTTGGGAAACCAATGTAAGGAAACTAATTCTGGCCATTAAATATATCTTTTCCCCTCCCACTGCTTATTCAAAGAGTGATCACATGCTCCCTGCTGCAAGTTACACCATTATAGAATTTAGATATGGAAGAAACCTATTAGATTAGCCGTTCCACCTACTGATATAGGATTGTTCCCTGGAGAACCTTGTTCATTAGTGGATCACAGACTAACCTTGTGGGCACAATGTGCCAAGACCATCTTGGTTTTGTTCTGCTTTTTCCTCCATCCTTTCCCTCTGGTGCTCAGAGAGCAACTGAGGGGGTAGTTTGTTGAGGAACACAAAAGAGAAGATGAGATTCTTTAGTTTCATCACCAGACAGGAGGTTTGGATGCTTGTGTGGTTGATTAGTTTGTGTACTTTTTTAATTGATAACCAAGTACAGAGGACTAGATGGGAATGTGGGCGATCTCATTCAAAATAATTCACTGGTCTTCTACAGCAGATCATCTTCATAGCTTGCCCTGATTTTGCGGTGTCCTCAGATCTGGTCTCTATTTTTCTTTCTTTTTTACTCTTTTGTGAGCATATGGAGCCAAACTTTTAATTGCTTCTCTGCCAGAGAAGGCAGCTTGGCATTTTGCTTCTTTTCCAGGACAGAAAGTTTTTATTTCTACTCCTCTATGGTCTGATCCCATAAAACTCCGAGCTCTCCACAGCAGCCATGGGTGCTCAACATGCCTCATGGTTGTACCTGGCACAGGGGTACTTTCAGATGGGTTTCCTGCTCCAGACTTTTTCTCTCAGAGCTTCACTTGCACCTTCTATCTTTTCATATTGATTCTCCTTATTGAGAATTCCTCAACACCAGCCTGTTCTCTGAATTCAACCATTCAGATTCAGAACCACTATTGAAGCACTTTGTGTCACTTTAGGCAAGCTTATTTGTTTCTGCCATATGGGACATCCCAGTTTTCCCCCATTCTGGCCCCCGTGGGCACGAGACCTGCACCCTGCTGCAGCTTTTCCTTTCTTCCACATGTAGACTACTCCCCTCCAGGCCTTTGCAAGGTCCCAGGAGGAGAAGCCAATGCCCAGAGAGGTCTGTCTGCAAGCAGACATCTGCTGACATCAACATGGACCACCTGCATCCTGCAGAGCCCTGACCAGGTACACATCATCATATGGGAGATCCTGCATCCTTCAGAGATGCACTCCCCCTTCATCTGAGGTCCTTGTCCTCAGAGGTTCCTTTCAGCTGCTTGAGACTTAGAAGAGTGTGAGGAAAAGGAGGGAGGCAGAAGCAACCACTTCTATCCTGCAGTTTCAAAGTTCTGGTTTCCATCCTCAGAATATAATAAATGGCTGCTGAGTTACTTGACATGGAGCTAAAGTCTGTAGGGTGAATTTTCAGAGCAACGCATGGGAAATTATATGCACAATTACTGTTGTTAACAGAGCCTGGGCATGTAACTCCCTGCACAGCAGGCTGGAAATCTTCCCCATGCATGTTTAATGGGGTTTGGGTTGCTACATTCCTAGGGCTGTGTCCCTTTTCTAATGCCTAGTGTCCTGGATGAAACAAAGGAAGTTCTGAATGTAAAAGCGATTTTATTTTGCTATTAAAATAATATTCTCTTGATCTACACTCTCTCTCTAATACCAAAGAATTTCTTGCCTGACTCAGTGATCCCTTAACCTTTCTGTTCTGTGTGGAAAAAAAAAAAAAGAGAGAAAAAAAAAATCTCAGCTTTTTTTTTTCTTCTTCTTCTAAATGTGTTCCACAAAACCTGCTCATCGATGTTCATACAAATGAGCATATACGTGTTCATACAGGCAGCACAGTTATCCTGGTGATGGATGTTGTTGAAATAAGTGTAGGTCGTAACACAAAAAGTATTTGTCTAAACCTTAATGCATAAATGCCTCTGAGTAAATAATATATTTGCACATCTTCCCAGGAAAATTAATCGTATGTGCCATTTCGCTAATCAGGCTTGTATTTAAAATGTCTCCCTGCTCAGGGTGTTATTAATGTGGTATTTAAACTTCAGTACACTGTACACTAGGAAGGGTCTGTAAATTTGGGATTTGTCTTTTGCTTCCATGCTATTTACTTAGTTTTATGTACCATAATTGTAATCCTTTCCCCTGAAGAAGGTTATTATCTCTTGCAACCAGATCAATACAAATGGACTTTAATTATCTTCAATAAAAATTAAATTACTCCCCTAAACAAACAGTTTTGCAGCTAATAGAAGCTTATTTTTATGGCTTACTGATAGAAATTTTCTTCTGTCCACGTGATGCTTGACTTTCTACAAGATAGAAGGTAAGGTGCTGTAAACGGAGGCTAAGAACACCAAAGTAAAAACACACACATCAAAAATATATACACACATATATATACATCAAATACATGTACAAGTTTCTAAAAGGTTTCAATCATTCTAAAATTGCACATGATTGCTCTTCAGCTCCTCAAAACACTTTCATCTGAGAGCGGAAAAAAGTGGAGCTTTCTCAAGTTTTAAAAGCATTGTTGGGGCATGCCTAATAGATTTGTCTAACTCTGTGTGTCTTGATGTATGCAGCGTGGCTGATTGTATTCTCCTTCGCATAGATCTTGAAACTGTAAATAATTTTTTGAAGTAAATAGTCACTTGATAATTGCTTAATGAAGTATCACACACCAGCGGTTTTGAATATTAAAAAAAAAAGAGAAGTTCAAACCTACCGTGTCTCTTTTTACTGGAAATGGGCTTTTACTTTTAAACTTTTGTTGTATTTGGAGAGAAGTAATCCCACGGAAAATGATACCAGTACTAATAGGGAACATACTATCTTTCATGTGGGTATTTTTTTTTCATGTTTAAGGTTTCTTTGTTATTATCTCAGTAGCAAGACTCTCCACAGAAATCAAAATATGCCTTAAAGCAATAATCTTCTAATAAGTATCAAATGTCTTTCAATGAGATAAAAGAATTCTGTAGCATGCTTATACACACACACACAAGCACTTACTTCACTATTAATCTTATTTTATACCTTTTCAGCACAGTTTTGAGGAGTGTGTTTTTGGGTTTTTTTTAATCAAGACAATTGCACTTCTAAATTTTACTAAATATTTTTATAAAATTGATATCTCCACTTGTTTGGGCTCCATGTTCAGAGGACTTTGGGAAATGGGAGCATGAGGCCAAAACATAAGTGTTGCTCAAAACTTCTTTGAAACATAAATCTCCAACTTGGAGAATTAATACTTTTTGCATCGATTTTTTTAGAAATGTAGGACGGAGTGTATTCACACAGTCAAATTCTGGGTAAAGAAAGGTAAGATCCTTCAAAGGAGGTGCAAGGAGCCTGCCTACCATCTCTAATAGGCACAAAGGGACACTGGGTCTCACCATCCAGGCCAATTTATCCCATGCAACTTTAGGTTCTTATCTAGGGAGACTAAGTTAGCAGGTTAGTGATCTGAAGTTCCTTCTATAGGCAGCAAAGATACATTGGCAAGATCCCTAAAATTAGACAGGGAAAGCACCCTGCCAGTCTCTTGCCAAGAAGGGGATGAACACAGCAGGTTCACAGCTGGTCACTCTGCTGGTGAAAGTGGAGTAAGTCTGAACTACCTCTGATGAGGTTAACAGGTTCGACCTTCTCCTTTGTGAATCACAAAATCTTAGAGTAGTTTGGGGCAAAAGCGACCTCAAAAATCTTCTGGTTCCAACCCCTTGCCACGGGGAGGGACTTCTCCCACCAGATGAGGTAGCTCCAAACCCCATCCAGCCTCGCATTCACAACTTTTCTGGGCAATGTGAAGGTGGTAGTGCCTCACCACCTTCACAGTGAAAAATTTCATCCAGATATCTAATCTAAATCTAATCTCTTCCAGTTTAAAACCATTACCATTCATCATATCTTTACATGCCCTTGTAAAAAGTTCCTCTCCATCTTTCCTGTAGATACCCTTTAGATACTGGAAGGCTGCTAGAAAGGTCTCCCTGGAACCTTCTCTTCTCCAGACTGAGTAAACCCAACTGTCTCAGCCTATCTTCACAAGAGAGATGCTCCAGCCCTCTGATCATCTTTACAGCCACCTCTGGACCTGCTCCATGTCCTTGTGCTGAGGACTACAAAACTAAAGTAAGCAGAAAGAGTATCCTCTTAACTCTCATTCAGCCTTAGAATTCTACTTTTTTGTTGAGACAAGAGCAGTATCTGTGTCCAACATTGAAATGCAAGGTGTACTTCTCAGCCCTGCTGCTTACTTGTGACTGTGACATCCCAGGTGCTTTGTGCTCAAATTCTCTTCTCCTAGGGATGAGAAGCTGGAGTACTTCCACACCACAGGAAAGAAGCATGAAAAAAAGGAGATGCACTGCAGAGTGAAGAGCTGCTACAGTCTCCAGTGGTTTAAATGGGACCTTCAGAGAGTGAAGTGCAGGAAGGTTCGTCTAGATGACCTTTGAATATCCCCTTACAACTCAATATATTCTATGATTCCATGAAGTGGGAAAAAGTTGTGTTTTATGTAAAATGGTTCCTCTTGCAACCTGTCTTCAGGGACAGCAAGCTACAAGGTGCCTACACACCACAGGTTAGGCTGTCAAAGTTGTTTTCTTTCCTAATGCTCTCTATGACAAATGTTCCTAATTGCTTCTTACTTTCATAATTTTCCATGCCTCCTGGCTAAGACATTCAACTGTAGCCTTTATGGTTTGTCCTTTCAAAGCTTGGCCTCACTCGTGTCTATCTGCATTTTCCCTTTCTTACCAGTTCAGGCATCCACTCCCCTTCTCTCCAGCCTGTGGAGCAACACATGGGCACCTGCCAGCTGCTTCAGAGACTGAGCTCTGTGTGCCTTTCCCAGCAGCTGAGCATCATGTTGCCCCGAGTTGGCTACACCTGGTGCATAAAGATGCACAACTTCCCTCTCTTGGAACAACCCAAAGCACATGTGTCACATTGAAGCTGAAAACCAAAATGCTGTCACCAGCTACTTAGAGTAAAACACAGTGAAAGAGAATGAAAAGGAAACAAAACCGGGTGTGGTTTGTCTCTTTCATGGAGATGCGTCCAAAATTTTTACCTACCAAGCCAGACCTCCCCTAGCATATAGATGATGGTGCTAATTTGAGTTCCAAAGTCATGATTACTTTTAAAGAAATCTACATATTAGTGTTGCAAGAAGGAGACTTTGAAAGCCTTTTAAGTATCTTTCTCATTAATTTATTTAATCCTCTGATCTCGCCTTCTTTTAAGTTGTTTATTTTTAAAAGACAAAAGGGAGATGGAAAGCTTTGTTACTAAAAGAAAGGCTTTTAAGAACTCTATGTGATACAAAGTAATGAAGAGAATATAAATATAGGTGAAAGTAGTACACAGACACATGGAGCCTGGTACATTGGAAGAGCTTCCTCCACTGGCTTAAAGGGCAGCAATGGAGGCAGGTAGCAGATTGTTAACTCATGCCCTGGCCATGGCAAATCTCCCCTTTCTACACAATGTCTATCTTCAAGGTTTCTAAGAAGACATGGGTAAGCTTGGTTTTTGGAGTGTAGAATGTGAAACCAAATTCCCTATCTGAGGAAAGCCTCAAAATTTTTACATTCCTTTTTGTTTTGAGGTGTTTCATGAAAATTTTCAAAAGCTACCTGAGATTTCAGACTTCTCTGCTTGAGAGTGCCTCAAATGTAAACTTTCTGTGTTTGTAAACTTTATTTTTCAGAAAGTAAGTTGCTTGTCCATCTCTGGGTACCCCTCTGTAGAGCTCAGCACCCAGTAAAACCTCACCAGAGGCATCCAAAACCACTCTTTACTTTTAAAGGTTTTTTATTCAGATAACTGGGACAGGGCAGGCCTGATTTTGGGATGAAAGAAAACTTAGATGAGCAGGGAAGTTATTCCCCAAGGACTCTATCCACAGTGATACTGTGAGCCAGCAACCCCCGTTGCTCTCAGCATCTCTCATGATCAGACTGGATGTCTTTTGCCCGAGGCTGAAAAATCTCTTCCTCTCGAAAACCAAAGAGATCTTGGCTGTGAGTTATGATTAGTAATAGAGTCCATTTGTGGGGAGGTGGGGGGAAGGGGAGATGATGTGATGGACCCAGAATCATAAGATTTTATGCGCTCATCTTATTTACAAACCACCATGGAGAACTGCTCAGGTCTGAATAGTTCAATGCTTATGCATAAAAACTAAGCAAAGGGAACAGCAAAGGGAGAACAAACAAGCAAATTAGATGTGAGTAGTCTTCATCCTTTCTAGGTGGCATAACTGAAATATATCTGGTTGAAGAACAAACTCAGAGAGTTGCACCATCTAAAAGGCCATCTGGATGAAAGGTTGAGATTGCTGGGGTGAAATGCCATCAGGAAAACAAACCTGAATTAATCCATTGGCAAAACAGAGAAGGAGGATGTCCAAGTGCCTGCTTGGAGCATCAGCACCCAACTTCTCTCACCAGCAGAGCAGGAGGATGGCAGCCTGGTGCTGCCGACAAGGGTGTCAGATGCTCATCCACAGTCAGCTCTCACCGGCGTGTCTGGATGAATTGCTGAGCAAAAACGTTCCAAATTTGGAGGCCCAGAAATGGGGTAAGTTGTGTTTGGCTGGGCTCTAATTGCATCCTTGCATTACTATGCAATTAATTGCTGCCATGGTCTGCCCGAGAGGAGTGAGCGTGCCAGCTCTGGAGGCTGGAGGAGCTCATGGCTCTCACTGCAGGGGGGGTGACCTGCTGGGATGACTCCACAACTCTGCTGCCAGCCCTGCTGGCAGTGCCGGTCTTCCCAGGATGATGTGGTTTCCTCCTGTGGTGTGATTCTCTTTGCAGGTTTTAAAAGTTTCAGAAATCACATAGAAAATGTAGGGCAAGGAGAACACATCGATTCTCACTGATTTCATATATCTTAGGGAAGAGATGACTAGAGAAAAATGGGAGCACAGTTTTCCATGATATTTTTGTATGGCTGCTTTCAATGCATACCTCAAAAGGAGGCAGTGTCTATCAGAAAATACGTAATTCTGTCAAGGTACAGAGGAGAAAAGAAGAATAATTTCACTCTTGCTGTACAGATCACTATAGTTCTGATGTCAAGAATAGCTTAGTAAAGTAGCACAAGTTCCTGAATGAAAGGAAAAGCAGTGTTTAACACCCCGATTGAGATGTGCTCCTCATTTCTAATGTGTCTCTCACTAAATCCTTGCCTGAAGGGGAGAGGTGGGAAGAGGGAGACCATATTTATAACTCCCAGTGTACAGGATTGTCAGTCTTGGCCTCAGCCTCATCAGCTGGAATCATAATTTCATAATCATCTAGGTTGGAAAGGACCTTTCAGATCATCAAGTCCAACCATCAGCCTGACTCTGATAAGCCTCATACCTGGACAGGGACTTGAACCCTTTACCCTCAGATTAGGAGTGTGATGCTCCCTCAACTGAGCCACACACTCAGGTCTGGGGTACAAAAAATGGGTGCAGAGGGAATAGAAGGGAAGTTCTCCTTAGGCCCCAGCACTGAGGGCAATCCTTTGCAAATTTGCTTTGTTTAACCCAAAATGGAGCACAGCCCAGTGCAGCACAAGGTGCTGGTGCTTGAGGGAAGCAGAGAGAGCTGCTTTCCTCCAAGCCAGAGGGAAGAGAACACAAAGGCAGTAGCACCAGGGAGCCTTTCTAAGCTTTCCTGGGGTCCCAGGTGTGGGTTAGCTTCTGTATTCCTGCAGGAGATTCCTTTTATTTCTGGCCATCCTCTCAGTCCCAGCTGCAGCACACAACATGTTTTTCCAAAGCATGTTGAGTGGCCAACAGGCCTTGGCCAGCCCAGTGAGGCACTCAGTCTCCAACGGAGCTCATCTGGGCAATAACTAAGAGAGTAAGCCTGGTTTGGATGTCTGCAGTTCATCTGGAAACCTCACCGCAAGAAGAGGAGCTCTAGGTCCCTGTGCCTTGGAGCTCCTCAGTCCTGGGCAACTGGTGCCACTTTGTTCTTCATTCCTCTATGAATCAAAGAGTCATACAAATGTGGACTCATGAGATCACTTAGATTGAAAAGGGCCTTTAAGATCACAAAGAATGTGTGTGGCCTGACTCCAATTGCTTCTTGCCTCCTCTGATTGGCAGAGCCACTTTGGATTTATTGACAAAGAGGAGGTAAAGGAGGAGGACAAGCAGATGGGTGGAGGTCATGCCTGGTTCTAGATGTTTTGCATCTTAGTGTTTGTTTAATTATATTTTTTTAACAAATATAAACATTTTCATAAACATAATGCCATGCTGAAAAGAGGAACTCTGTATATGTCACTTTGATGCATGTAAGAGGACACATAAAACCTCAAGGTTCCCTGGCTGCATCAGGTGGTAACAGCTGGCACTCAGTCTCCTCATGTGAACCTAAAAATACTCATAGGTCAGGGCTCTGAAAGAAAAGAACCTTTCTCCCAGTCTGGCCTTTTTGTCAAGAAGTGGAAGAAAGCCTTTTCTTTATTCTGGTGGTTAAATTACTGCTGCACACAAAAAATGAAGCATCTTCCTCATTGTTACAGCCTGAGACACTGAGATCCCATTCATCCCTTTGGGAAGATGCTAGTGGCAGTGGATTTTTAGTGGGAATTTATTTCACCTGGAATGAGTAACCTGAGTCCTTCTAGTTGACCAACTTGACAAGTTTTCACCCACAACCTGCCTGAGAAGTGTATTGCTACAACTTGGCAAACATGGGTTTGAAATTATAAGGAAAAATGTGTCTGGCCTATTTTAACTTCTTTCTTCCAGGAACCTTTTGTTAGTTATTTTTCTTGGTGCATTTTCTCTCAGTCCTGTAAAAGAACCAGACAAATTTTAGATGTGATCCATTCATCCATTCACCTATCTATCCATCTATCCATCCATCTTTCCATCTTATAATATCCGAGTCCCTTCTACACATGATGAATAGCAAGGGCTGTTCTGCTGTTCTGCCTCATCACCCCCTTTTGGAGCACAACCTTTGCAAGGGATTTGAAGTGGAGTGGAGTCTCCTTTGTCAGGGAAGCGATTGTCTTAGGTTATGCTTTCTGGAAAGGTGGAGAATGAGAAGGGATTGGGTGCTATCACCCTCCACCCTACCTACAGCCCACCCTACCACCCTGCAGAGGTGCTTTGTACTTCTGTATGAACTGCATGTGGCTCAGCCTCAGCAAACTCCAGAAGCTGGAATCCTTCAGTCCATATGATCCTTCCCCTTTTGTACCTTCTCCAGAAGACACATCCCAGCTGGTGACTGCGTATCCAGAAGGGCTGAGCTGGGCATCCCTCCAGAGGCAAGGCCAAGTTACACTTTAGGGACGGAAGGCAATAAAGAAGAAATAGCATTTACCTTATGTTTCTCATTCCCAGCCTGCCTTAAATCATTTGTAACAGGGGCGGGGAGGCAGGGATGGGGGATGATATTGGGATTGTGTGCAGCCCGGATGCCAAGAAGTGCTTTTGCCTTCCCAGGAGATGAGCTCTGCGGAACCCTGCAGGGTGGGATCACTTATTTGGTAATGTGAATGCAAGGAGCAGAAGCACAAGCAACCACCACAGCAACAGCATTAGATCAGAGGATTTGGACTTCACTGTGGTCCCACACCCAATTCAGGCACATAAGTACACGAGCATACATTTGCAGATGTGCACATGTACATGCTTAGGAAGACTATTTTGATTGAAAGAAAAGGCAAGGATTCACTGTTTCTGTCAAACAATCCACCTCTGTGGAAGGCAGCAGTGTGCTGCAGGCAGCAGGGCCACAGAACCAGACTTTCTGTGGGATCTTGCATAAGGTTTCTCATTTGGACTCTCTTTTATTGTGTTGGTGAAATTAAAATAGGTGTCCCTACTCACAAGCAGGGTATCAAAATACTCCTCTTGTATAAAGAATTGTTCAAAAATAAGCCACAGGGTAAGATCCAGACTAGATTACTTTGCCCAACTGGATTTGCCAAGCATCACCTTGATTCTGGGTCTGGGACAGGTTTTGTGTGTGAGTGGATGTGTGTTCACTAGAACCTTGTGCAGAATAAATAGTCACCACCTTCTCTACCGCACTCCTGAACTGATTTATCTGATGGATAACGCATAAACCCCAGCATCAGATAGCAAATTTGGCAAAAAAATTAACGTAAAAGGAAAGTGTCATCACCTTCACTATCTTGCCAGGCTGACCATTTGAGAGTCTGAGTGGGTACTGGTTTGAGGTGAATGTTCTAAAGTTTGCATTACCCTTTGAAAAGTGCTAATGTAGTTCTTGTCACTTTAAATTAACTTTAGATAAGAGGGACTGACAGAAACATGAAGATGTGTGAACTATATTTGACTGATATTCTGTCAAATATTGCATGGGGTTATGATCCACAACTTTTCCCATCTGCTGCTCAAACCTGAATCCTTGAATGCACAATGGATTAATTACCATATTTTGTTCTGATTTCACTTGGTGGTATAAGAGACTGTGAATGTTAAATGTATCCTTACCTGCCTTCTTCTTCTAAGGGTAAGGTATACGGGGAGGGGAGGATTCTTTAGCAATTTTTCACACTTGCATGCAAGGATTCGCTAAGTGGACCTCTTCTCAAATAATTAGGTTCCCAGAAGTTAACCAGAGTAACACAGCACTCAGAATGTCATTCACTCCTTTCCTTGGAGACTTTTATTCCCCCTCAGTAATAAAAGGAGTGAGCGCTGATGTAGCATGTTCCATCCACTGCACTTTACAAGCAGCAGTATAATTACGCCAGGCTTTGCCGTGCCGTCTCATTGCAGAAGGGTACAGTGTGGAGCAGGGGAGGTCAGCACTCTCTACTGATGTTCTTTCTCCTAGAATTGCTGACATTGATTCCACAGTACCACCTGCCTGTCCCAACAACTCAGACCAACACTCAGAAAACCAGCCTGTTCCTTTCTGCAATTGGACATCCAGAAAAGTGGATGTCTTAAATTAAAGACTCCTTTGATAATAGAGGCCGTATTAACGCGTGAAAAAATCTCCTGGTGTTTCAGGGACAAAACTCAAAAGCCTTTAGTAAAAAAATTTTTCTTCTGACCTCCTTTTCTCCCAGTAGTGTTTGGTTGAGCTGAGTTATATCTTGACTTCCAGCTGAAGGAAAGAATGTCCACTTTGGTTTATATACTGGGAAGTAAACTCTGGCTTTTTTTCTTTAAGGGGAAATTACACATTGCAGTGACATCCCTGGTTACATTTTGGCACCACACCACTTAACAGATGGGAAACATTTCTATGTATGTCTTGTTGGGTCTCATATTCCCATGTCAGTTAGCAAGTGTGGTTATCCAGAAATAAGCAGTCTCCATGATGGTCTGAAAAACAGATTGAAGATATGAGGTTAGACACACCTATAAGATGGAATAAGTAACCCATCTCTTATTACGAGGCTCCTTCTGGAAGAACTTCGTAATAATACACTTGGGAGTTCCTGTGCACCCAGCTCTGTCTTTTAGATGTTTTTTCACTTTTTGGAGATCTAAGAATAACACTGCCTTTCTCTGGTACTAGACTCTACATAAATTCCTTCAGACATATCCATGGCCATTCCTCTGGACAATTTTATTTTCATCAGTAAACTCAGTTTTCATGTAATTCTTTCTTCAATGCTTTTCTTATGAAATCTCTGAGGCTCTGGTTTGGAGATTATTTGCTCTTAGATACTTCTTGTGAATCCCAAATGTGGGAGGGGACCTCTATGCAGAAAATACCTGTTTTCCTGTATCTGCTGCAAAGGTGCAGACTTGTCCTTTGTATCTAGTCTTTGGTTCTGAAAGGTGAAGAGCATGAGGAAGACACTGAGTGAGCCAAAGGAAGGAAAAAATATGATTTTTGGATATGCTTGGCACACTCTGACAGGTTTTCACTCTTTGACTGGAAGGTGGTCCTCAGACTGAGTGCAAACTTATTCTCTTGCAGTAGCAAGGTAAATGGCTATGGATATTAGCAGCCACATAGGTGGTAGCTATAGGATGGATAAAGGGATCAATGACCTTTCAAACTGTGCTAAGAAGCACTAGGTTGATGGTTCCAACCAACACCAGCAGATGTTCAGGTGGGATTTTGGAAAACACTCATCATTAAACTCACTTGGCTTCTGTTAAGTCCGTGAAAACCGATGCCTTAAACTCTCTGCTGGGGGGTCAAAGGAGAAGCCTTCTGTTTTAGTGCCATTTCTCACCTTATCTTCATCTAAATAGCATCTGGGCCAGTTTAATAATCTATTTTCTGAGTGGTGTAAGGTCATTAACAAAACCTTAATGAGGACAAGGGTTGCAGCACTGGACCTCTATTTAGGGTATCTGTTCCAAAAGGAAAAGTTATGATGTTTCTTTAGACCATCTTGCAAGTGACATAAAGATTAATGAGGGATAGACAAACGCCCTTGCTCCAAAGTCAGCAAAAAATAGAAGGTTCTGTTTAAACTTTTCAAAATGAATTACAGTCAGATGCTGACTATCAAGGAAAGAAATGAAATCTGAGTTGAGGAGCCTGGAATAATTCTCAGGGTCTTTCCCCAAACCTGTCACTCTTTTCTATGGTTATGAATATTAAGTGATAACAGAATCTGCAAATCCACATGTCCTGAGCTTGTGAGGCAAGTTGGGGACTCAAAAAAAATAACTTGGCTGCTGCAAAAGTAGTTGGATATTTTAAAAACTCCAGCATTTCAGCCTGATAAATGGGTGCAGAAGAGGAAAAGTACTTGAATATTTATACCTTTTTTAGACAGTCCAGACAGAAGAAAGAGTAGGAAAAAAAAATCTCTGCTGCAAACATCTTTATGCCTGTGGCAAAGGCTATCTATTGGAAGTTACAAATGCTGGTTTTTGTTTTAGCAAGGCAATTCAGCTCCATTTGAATTGTCTAGGTAAGATAATTTAATATTATAATCACAAGTTGACTTTCAAAGCTATAGCTCATGTCTCTGTGTGTGTTTGTGTATTACAAATATATTTACCACACAGAAGGAAATCAGAAGAGTTTCAGAAATGTTTGGTGGGGCAAATCAGAGGCAGGTGAGAATGAAAATCAAGTAATGATCATTATTGCTGTTTATTTCTGAAGCAAACCATTGAAATACTGTAGATCTGCTCTCTGCTATGTCCCAGAATGCATTCTACAGTACTGGAGCTTTTTTAAAACTTATTTTTACTAATTTTACAGTGTTTGTAAATGTCGCTGGTGTGACTCAGAAGGTACACTGCCAGCAAGTTCAAGTTTCAAGTGATTAGGTCTTTTCTTTAAAGTGGAGTTAACATGAATTCTACTAGCTGCCAAGAGATATGGTCAAGTGCTGTATTGTTTGGAAATGCATTTTTAGTCATCCTTATGTTGTGAAATATTTTGTTAGTGTCATATTTTCATACAAGCAATTGTTTTCTTTTAAAAAAAAAAAGAAGTCAGCACTGTTGAATTCCATTTTCAAAGTGCAAGTTATCATGGGAAACAAAAGATGGTTCTCAGTTTAGTAAACTCTTCATCAGTAACCAATGACCCAGTCTGCCCAAGACCAGGCATGGAAGTGAATGAAACCAATAAATTACTTTGGAGAAAATCCTGAAGATTTCTTTCCTTCCCTTTCCCTCTTGCTCCACAAAAGCAGTGTGCATCCTGACAAAGGAGAAACCACAGAATGTGCAGAATGTCAACAAGATCCCAAGGTCTGATTCCCTTCTGGTTTTTCTGGGCTCGAAGTCGGGTACTTACTGCCCAGAGGACTAGACAATAGGTTCATTCCTTCTCCTGAAGCAGCACAAAATGAGGCATTTCCTCCCTATGTTCCACTATCCCATTGCAGCACACAGAAATCGTTCACAGCACAATCCTGGCTGCTCACAGCGATGTTCACATCAAGTCTCAATGCTCTGGCTGCTTGCACCATGTGCTCGTTTAAACTTCACAGTCACGTGGACATTCATGAAAAAGATTAAGTACAGGTGGTTTCTGCATCACAAACATGTGAAAATGTGTTTTCTATGTTTGGGGTTTTTTTTAATATGAATGCTCATGTCCAACAACCTAATTATTTTTCTTCAAATATTACATCATTCCTGTTAGCACAAGCCAGGTGCCAGCACCTGCCCTTTACTGGGCTCTTGAATGTTTTTTCTGTCCTCACCTATCTCCCAGAGTGAAGCAGAAACCATTTTCACCCCGAAGGAATTTACTGCATGGTCTTCATCTGTGCCACAACAGAGGAGACAAGAGCCACTTCTTTGTCTATTGAGTTTGACTGAACTAACACACACTGCTGTGCTTGGAGCATCCATCTTAAGTTCCCGAAAGACATCAAAGAAAGAGTTTGTAGATTCATCTAATATCAGACTGGAAGGAACCTCAAAGATCAAAGTTGGCCTGTTGTTGTTGCTCTTGTGCAGCTGCAAACCTTTTTATACCTTTCAACAGGGCTTTCTCCAGATGAGCCAACAGTCCCTCCTCTTTTAAAGGATCTGTAAAGGTAGGAATGATGATTTTTTGCCAACATCTGGACAGGATAACTGCTGAAAACTCAACTGTACTGAGGCCAGTGTCCATCCCATTGAGGGTCTAACTCTTTACCTGCATTTCCACATTTCTCTGTAGTTACCTCTTGACTCTGAACTATAAAGTCTTCTCTTTGTTGTTATTCTCTGTTTGTGCAGAGCCCTTCACTAGGGGCTCCTACTCCATGACTCCTCAAAGGATATGTCAATGTACTCAAGTAATACAGAACATGAATACTGCAACCAAGCCAAAGCTCTTGGAAATCTTTGTGAGTCAGGGTGTCCAGAATCTGAACCTAGCTCCAGCTTCAAGTTTTGCAATTGGCCTTCAACTAACTGCAAAAGCTTTGTGTAAAGCTCAAATTGGAACATCCTTGAAATTAAGGGGTGGTGTTGGAATCCACATCCAAATTTCACAGCTGTAGGTCACCTCTCAAACATGGATATTTGGAAGACGGTGAGGACTGTGCTGTAAGCAGCTATGCTGGCAATGAGATACTGCTGCTGTTTTTTTGCTGCCTGTGTTTTTGAAATGTTTGCTACAAGGACAGCTGTGAGGCAGATGCCGTTCTGAGTTCAGATGCAGAGTGTTACAGGGTCACTCTGCTTACCTTATCATAAAAGAGCACGCGTTTTTGTGCTCTTCATGTACTGGAAAACAAATCCATGACAAATACTGTATTGTGTGCAAGGGCTAAGGGTGGGGGAGAAGAAGGAAAGGGTATCTTGTCCTTAGGGGCTGCTGGAGCCAGGCACCACAAAAGAAAGCCCTGTTTGTCAGCCCTAGAGTGAAGCACCTGCAGCAGCTTCAGGATGGCTCTGTGGGTAAGTCGTTCTGTATTAGGGGCTGGGATTTCTTGCCTGCCATGCAGATGAAGGAGTGGTGGAGCTGGACTATTACAGCAGGGAAATTCAGGGAATGCACAGTCTGTCAACATGGGGTGAGGAATTCTCAGATGCTTTTAAAGGATCTATTTCTTCAAGAGGCAGAATGTAGTGTGATCCTACCTTTTGGTCTGCATTGCTCCACACACTGAAAGTGATATATCCCAAAATGGTAATGGGGGGATTGTTACGTTAAAGGACATTGGTGCTGGTGTCGCCATCTGGGTAAAGTGAGGGTTTTAATCTAGAAACAGGATATTGATTACTGGGGGAGTAGAATTTGCTCAGATATGGGGTAAAGACCACTAGAGAGGAGCAGAGACTTGGAGTGTATGATGAGGATTGCATGATAAAAGACAAGTGGGTTTAAAGACTAATGAGATGTGGCAGAGTCAGAAAGTGGTCAGGATCCCTGAATAAGGAAATCTGGGCTGGCAAGTAGGAGCTCATGGGGTAGGAGCTGGCAGAGGAGCTGGGCTACCAGGGCCACCCCAGCAGTGCAATAGGGGTGTGAGTGATGTTGCGGATGGCACAGTGAGAAAGGATGTCTGCAGGCCAAAGCTAGGTCAGGGAAAGGGGGAGCTGGGCAGAAAAGGAGGAGGAGTGATTCTACAAAAGGAAGAGACAGAAAGAATTTTTCTCCACCTGGCTCTTTTCTATGCCACAAACAGCTTTCAAGCCTGAAGAAAACCTTTGCCTTTCACTTCCTTATGTGTTTTTTTCCCAGTATCCTTGCATCTTGGAAAATGAGGCTGAGCTATGTGAGGGAGGATAAGAGAGAGGGTGGAAGAAGTCTTACTGCCCTGGAATCTCACCAACTTGTCTGGGCAGCTGTTCCCACTGATTATGTATGCTATATTCTTGCATGCTACATTTCCCATGTTAGCTGCGTGGTCTGTAGCCTGCACTTGCAGACAAAGGTTTTGGAGCTGTGTTCTTTCAACTTTCTGGCCTGTGCAGTTTGTTACAGGAACAGCTACAAGTTCCAAGGAACACAAGTTAGAGGAGGAACACCAAAAATGGGGACTCATACCTGCTTGCTGTTTGCCTAATTACCTCTGCCTAGCCTTTGTACTTGCATGCTTTCCTTCTTGACAGGGTCTATGCACCTGTATAAGTTCAACATACTTGGCACAGGGATGAATATGGAAACATTGCCCACCACCACGTTTGTGCACACAGTTGCCAAGACAAATACAAGGTGGTATCCCGCTGCTATTCCATGCACAGAACTCCTATTAAGAGGTAATGAGAGTTCTGCATAAAAAATCAATGGAGAGATTTGACCCCTTTCAAATGGAGAGGCCTGTGGTATAAATTGCATTACCTTTGCTGTGTGCAGAAGAGAAAACCCACATTTTTTCCCTTTTTGCTGCCATGCCCTTTGGAATGTGCTTTTTCACCCTATTGTATCAAACTAGCATCATGAGATGGTTTTCAATAAAGACACAGCAAAACCATCCAAGGTTGGAGTGCTTTTAAACACACTTATAAATATTATTGCTGATTGTTCATATGTGAGCTCTCCACATGGTGCATTTTTAACTATATTAGAAAAATTCAGAAATAAAATAGAGGTGTTATTAAACATGTGGGGAAACCATCATTATACCTACAGGTAAAAATCACTCTCTGAAATCACCTCAGAAAGATGTGGACTGAAAGAAACTGCTAGTTTGGCTGGTGGTTTCGAGGATGTTCTATTGCTGAACTACTAAATAAATCCCCTTTTGCCCTGCACTGCCTCCAGCAAGCCCTTAGCCTTCCCCACTCTGTCTTCCCCACACTGTTTCTCTATTTTTCCTCATAATCTCAGCCCTGATTCTCTTTTTCCCATTCTTCTGAATGTTGAAGTCATGACCTTTGTGGTTTATAGGCCACAAGAGACTGAGCTAAATGTGTTAGCACAGAGTCAAAACAAGTAATAGCTGGCCAATTAAATTAATAATCCATATTGTTACAATGTTTAACCACGGCTGTTTCCTCAGTGGTCTGTTTAAATCACAGCCAAGTCCTGACCTATTAAAATGAATAACTGGAATTATGAGAAACTCCATTTAATAAACACAGCAAGAAACGCAACACAATCAGTGTGAAATATTTATTACCACTTTGAGCAGCAGTTAGTTGAGATTTAAGATTGGATTAATGAAGGGGGTTTAATTTCTGGCTAAGGGGAGAAAGCTTAAACCTGGAACATTTCCTCAATTTCCTGGTATGGCTTTGCAATGGGCAAGATTCGAGATGGAAGCGTAGGATTCGATTCATGCTTTCCCCTTGCAGAGCTCTCTCCAGACACGTTCGATGCAGGAGAGATCAAAGCAAGCAGGCTCCAGACAAGTGGCTCAAGTGGCTTGAAAAAACTCAGGGGAATAAGGGCTGGAGCACTAGACATGAGCTTTTGGATTTTAAAATGAGCACTCCTGCCAACCACCATCCTACGGAGAGCAATGTTAATGGAAGGCTGGTACATTCCCAGTGACAACAGCTCGTGTGCTTGCATTTTTTTGCAGTATGTCTCAGGGCTAGAGGAGGGGGAGAGAAAAAAATCTCTCTCTGAAATTTGTCAGACAAAATCTCAAGCTGGGAGCAAACCCTTGTTATTTCCAATGGCCCAAGTATTGTTTTTCTTAAGTACAGTATTGTTTTTCTTAAGTGCAGAACTACCAAGGTTTTGCTATTATTATTCACACTTCATGTTCAGCTTCAGGATTTCTCCACTCAACATAAAAGCAACTGTTCTTCTTTGGCAGAAACTAAAATGTTGCCAGGGTTGAATATAGCCTACCATACCCAAGCAAGAAAGGAGATATTATTCTCCTTTTGTTTTCCACTCCTGATGTAGTAATGCTGAGCAGGTTAATAACATGCAAATCCTGGCACAATGGAGCTGTTTGGAGGTACCATGTCAAGGGGCCATGTAATAATTGCTCCGGGCTACACAGACACCTGGAGCATCATCTCTGCAATGAAGAATCCTTCCCATCATTTCCACCATAATGGTTCCACGCCATAAATTGGTATGATCCATCAGAAAGGCTCTGATGCATTAAACCCCTGCCCTAATTTAAGTAAATACAGGCTGCTGCCATTGCCTCCAAGGATCTCATTTTCAGCATGTTGCCAATACCAAGAACCATACCCATTTTCTCCTCCCCTCCTTCTTTTGATTCTTAATGAATAGCTGCAGCCTGGGAGCTGGAGGGGCAGAAGGCTTTTGCACAGCTGTGGGCAGCAGGATCATGGAAGAAGGAAGTTCCTCCATTCTCTTCCCCTAACACATTTGAACCCAAAGCTGTCAGCTGTTACAACACTCATTCAGCATAGAAGATAAGGAAGACCAGAAAAAAACCTCACTCTTATGCTAGCAGCTTCAGCTACAACCCTGATTGCACCAACAGCTCCTTGCTCTGCACAAGGTAGCAGACAGCATTTCATCGTGTTCTCAGCAGGTGCTTGTCCCATACACTGGGCTGCTCAGCTCAGGGGTTTCTTCTGGATGCTGTTTCCCAGTTCAAATCAGTTGAAGATGTCAGATTTCAGAGGCTGAGGAAAACCAAAGACCATGCTTGCTCAGCACACCACAGCCAAGAGGAAGAGCAAGCAGGTGATGTCCTGCTGCTCACTAGAGAGCCAACAGCAAAGATAGGATGGAACTCCAAATGTCTAGGTGCTCAGGTTTCTTTTGGAAAACATGTTCACTTCAGTGCATTAACTTAGAATATTCCCAGTGCATAAATTGAAAATTAACTGGATATCTTAACTTCTCTGTGTTGTTAATGAGAGTTGTTTCCCCACACATTTTTTGGTGTAAATGCGTCTTCTACACTTTAAGAAACTGAAGTGCATTTGTGAGGGTCTAAGGGAATGAGCACCCTCCTTCTTGAGAAAATTATACCTCAGGCACTTTCCTGCTGACTCTTGGAAACATCCTTATGCTTACCAGTGCTACTGGCCCATACATGGGATGCTCAACACACATGGTGTGTGGCACCAGCACAGCTCCAGAAATATATAACAAGATATTTATGTCTTGAACTGCATGCAAAAACTGGCATGGATTGATGCAACATGGCTTAGCAATAGCAATGTCTTTAGTGTCCCAGGCTCATGCCCTCTGTGACTGAGGACAGCCCTGCCACCACAGGTAAACTTTGGCTCAGGAAGTTGATCCATGGTACTTCTGGACCATGTTGGAGGGAGAATCCATGGCAATCTTTTTGCCAAAGTCTGGCATGGATAAGCCCTGCTGCACTGGTAGCCCACACACTCTGCTTGTGGGATTCCCACAAAAATCTGCCATTCATTATACCTTTCAGGTTAAGGAAGCAAAATTACAGTTCTTCTTTTATCTCACTGTGCTGTTATTGGTTTCCCTTTCTGAGCCTTCAGGCTCCATTTCACATTGTTGTTTCTTGCTGTTCTTCCTACAGTTTCCTTCAAGGCTCCCTCCAGAAGGAAGAAGGGCACAACCATCTGAGAGGTTAAAAGATAATATTTCTTTGGCATCACATTACCCCATCTCATTTTCCGGGGTTTCCCTCCTCTTGAAGCAAGCCCAGGCCTACAGAAAGTCCTCTATGTTGCTTACATACCCACTCTATAAACTTTATTTGGGGCTTATATACCTTTTCCCAGCTGAAGCTCAGCTTTTCTTGAGCAGATCATCAACTCTCCCAGTGCTCCTTCACCTGCATGACTCCTCTGAGCCCTCCCTCCCCAGTTTCAGACCAAACAAGAAGTGGCAGACTGGGCAGTTTAAATGTTATGATTTTGGTGTCTGGGGGGGGGTCTTCCACCAGGGTTTTAAGCACTGTGTCTCTTTGTCCTGTACCCCATGTCTGTACCCAAGTGGTCCTTGTCACCCTTCACTAGTATTATGAACATCCCAGGCAGATGAAGGGACTTTCCCAAGACCTTGGTCCAGACACAGCAGCCTGGGATTGCCCTCATCTCAGAGCCTCTTCCACAGTCCTGCAAACCATGATCTCTCCCAGTAGGCTTGAAAATTGCAGTGCTTTAAGGAACAGGCAGATTATATATAGAGCAGATTTCCTGGAAACCAGAAATTGATGGTTTTATTTAGGCTTTTAGCAGAATTACCATGGGAAATGAAAACTGACTGGGCTACCTTGCAGGAAAATACATGTGTGAATTTTCCCTGAGCAAAACTCCCTGTCTCAGACAGGGTGGTTTTCCTCAGTTTCCCCTTGCCACTTCCACCACAGCCCATTTAGTGCAGTGTCACGACCACCCGTGCAGAAGCTGCTGGTGCTCTGGACATAATATTTCAGAAATCACGTTGAAACAGAATTGTGGGACATGATTCTTAAAATATCTGTGGTAACTTAATCTGTGGTCTCTTAACACTGGGCAGCACAGGGGAGCCAGAGGGTGACAACAATGCGAAGGAGAAGGATGCCCTGCAGAATTCTCTGGAGGAGGGAGGGAGCCTGGGAACTCTCAGCCTTTCCCTAAAGGCACTGTCTGAGTTGACCCCAGGGAAAATCTTTTCTGAAGTTTAATAGAGACATTGATTTGCCTTCTCTGGTGATCAGTGGGCATTGACAGCAAAGCCAAAACAAGTCTCATACTTGAATATCAAATAGTTTTTCCAAGGTGCTAGAAAAAACACCTGGACTTGGCCATGGTGTTGATCTCCAAGACAGAATGGTGTTCCACACTATGCTGATGGAGAACCAGTTGTGGTAATCTGAATTTATTCTGTGCCTATTTCTCCCTATCATCCTTTAGTAATTTTTCCCTCACATTTAGTATGGAATTTCTAGGAAAAAGTTTGCCCAATTCAAGCTGGATATGAAGTGTTTCAGAGCCCTCATTGCTCTGGCCTGCTTCTTGCAAATGAACTTAATGGAAATATAAAAGGCAGGTCAGAGCAAGAAAAGAAGAAAAACTGTGAAAAGTAATGAAAACAATTAATCAGACCCCCACAATATAAAAAGAAATGTTATTATTTAATTCTACTATTCCCTTACGGAGTTTGATAGCATAGAAGTTGTTATTTTTAAAAGGAAGTAGTATGACATCCCATTTAATTTCCTCCTGAACAAGACAATCTGGCTTACTAAATATAGCCTGAAAAAGAAAAATAGAAATTTCCTGATCAAAGATCCTAGAGTGCAGTGCTCCACCTTAAATCCCTCCCACCTATTAGGCCCCCCTTTAGACAAGACAGAGAAACAAATTTCTCACACATCAATGATGCCTCCATAATCAATTTCAAATAGCCCCTTGCATAGGGATGCAAATCTTAGCTTTCTCTTAATAAAGCATTTTAGAAGATGGATGTACTGATCTGATATTATTAAACGAAAAGTGGTCTCTTTTTAATCTAGAGATGCAGGGGCGTTAGTAACAGAGTGAATCAAAGGCCTGGTCTCTTTCTCTTCCTAATTATCAATAGTGTTTTATAATCTTATTAATATTGATACACAGTATACTGAAGATCTGTTAACGTATAATGTATGTGGAGGATAATTAACGAGATCCGAGTCAGATCAATCGCCTATTTGACAGCAAACGGTGTGTGGCTTATAAATTATACATATGCTAGGTATGGCTAGAAATGTTTAAAGTTTCAGTCCAATCCTTCCAGTACAGCACTGGGAAAACTGATGAACTTAAAGGCACAGTCCCTTGCCTGCTAGGTTTATACTGTACACTCAGAGGAATAACTCTTATTTAAAAATCAAAGAGTTCCATTAACTACCAAGATCTCAAAGCAGCACAGAAAACACACCTTCTCCTTGTGAAGTGCAGCTAAACAAAAGGCAAAACCTTGTAAGAAAAGGGATGATTAATAAAAGTGAGGTAATTTTCCTTTTGATTTCTGAGAGGATGTTCCATGCAGGATGTTCCAAATGACAGAAATGATCCCACATCTTCACACTGGCCTTTAACAAGGTTAGACTTGCTAGTGCAGTAAATACAATTAATAATCCCAATTAATATTGCATGTTTTGGTAGGTCTGAGAGCATGAAAGCTTTCCACAGATTACTCCTCACTCCCCAAAGCAGACGCAGTGTGATGAGACGAAGGGATGGAAATGTGGAAATAAAACTTTCCTTTTTTGTTGTTGCAGAGCTCCTGATAAGCATGGGGCTGAGATGAAAGCAGATGTCAGGTTTAACAAAAATAACATAATATTATTATTAATAATTTACCTCAGGGGTACGACCCAGTGCAATAATGACTGCTTGAGGCTGTGAAACTCCATCAGCGTTGTGAAAATGGCTCAGACTTTCTCAGACTTTTCCACAATAGACCTTGGGGCATGTTCATCCATGGTGTGAGAAGAGAGATTCCCAAGGTGGAGAGAATGCATCAGTCCCTTGTGTTTCACATAGGAAGGCTTGGATCAGATTAACTAGCTAGAAATTCAGCTTCCTCCTCTGGAGCCAAACTTCTACCAATGTCAGAGGGAGTTTTGCTTGAGGGAAAATACAGACAGTGCCATACCAGATCATGCCTGAGATAAGATATATTTTGTCCACTCTCTGACAGGAATTAACACTGTGGAGAAATACCTAAGCTGGGGCTCCACTCATTCATTCTGTGGATAAATTCCCTCCATCATACGTCATAGACCATGCCCTTCACTGGACAATGTAGGCAGGACAGAGCTGGTGACTGCTGTCATCTTGGCTGCTCTTAACAGACACACCTGGCAAAGCCATCTCACAAGAAATATCTTGTTTCACCTTTCCTCTAAAAGCAAATGGTTTATCCACAAAGACAGACTTATGGGCATTTGTTTTCCTTCCTGTCATTCTTCTTTTTCTCATGAATCTCTATATGTCTGTATAAACACCCCTTTTTTTCTGAAACAGGCCAAGTGCTCTTAGTGACACCTATGACAACATGACAGTTGCCAAACTTGCCCCTAAATACAGCTCTTTTATCAAGCTAGAGATTCAAATCCACTCAACTTGCCCTTGGAAATCCAATGGTCCTCAACAGCTTTACCTAAAAACCAGTTTGCGTAAGCTCTTTGTTTGTAATTAAGCTTTTAACTTATGACTCTGTGTTAGCTTTTGCTTGTTACAACAGAAGCCCTAATGGGCAGACTGGAGACCCAGGGTGGCAATGCCTGGATACTGCAGAACTGCCTGAAGGAGATTCTCAAGATCAGCAAAGCTTTTTCTGAGTCATCCTTTGTGTAGCCCTTGTAGAGCCATCTCAGTCAAAGTGGCCAGTCAGTCTGTAGTGTGGCAAGCAAAAAAATTTGCCTTGTTAAGGTAAGTGGGGGAAAATTGTTGTAGTCCTCACCAGATGAAGTGTTAAATACAGGATCCATCGCCTGGAAGGGCAGGAAAGGCTTGCTGGATTACAAAGGCCATTACTTAATGGCCATGCCATCCCTTGAGACAAGGTTTAAAGTAAATTATTTAAATTATGATATCATGCCCTTCCCCCTGAGAGGTTCATAGGGCTGCACTAGCATGAATGAATGCTCATAGCCTCCAGGAGAGGCAGCTGCAGAATAGTGGCTGTAACTTCAGCAAAGTGGACCCCAGGCTGAAATCAGCCACAGTTTTGACACAAGGAAATTCCTTGAAGTCTCTCAAGAAGAGTCAGTAGCTAAATCAGGTAAAACTGCTCTGGTCTCCTGACTCTCCAGCTCTGCGTTTGAACCATTAGACTCATGCTTCCTTTTGTCCATTAGTGGCTTTATTTCTGTCTCATATAATTAATTCAGGCTATGCTGCTTGCAGTGCTCCATGTAAATGAGTTTAAGACCACACAGGTTCACAGGAATTGGTGCAGTTAGGAAAAGCTGTTCTCTCTCACTCACACCTTCCCATAAAGGATCCACTGGAAGAATTTTTTATTCCATCCTGTCCCCTGATCATGCTACGGAAGTGGTCACCACCTGGACATTTTGGGATTCCCCTTTGGATATTCATCAGTTAATGTCAGTCCAAGAACTAGACTTTAAACCCCATTCAGTAACACAAAACACAATGAATTAACTTTAAATATAGAAGGAAAATTGAGGTACAAATCAGCTACAAGAAGGAACAAATTAGCAGTGGGAAAGAAGCAGCAAGTGGGGAGCTGCACTGGTTTGCAATGCCTGGAATGAAGACATCCCCCTCCTCCCCAAAGCAGGCTCCAGCATGCCCATGGGTTAGTCAGATCCCATCCCGAAAGGCTGTGAGATATTTCTGTCCCAGCCAGAATCAGACATGAAAACCGAGCTATGGGATTGTAATTTGGAGAGCTGATTTCACAAGACTGAGATTTTTCATGCAAAATTAAAAACTCATACACATTTCATAGTGCTTTTAGCTACATGGTCAGCTCTGGGAGAGTATGGCCTGGGTGCCACAACTCAGTAAGGACAGCCAAGCAAGGTCCATCCTTCCCATTGATATATTTTCCACCTGAGAAACCAGCCACATGTCTTGGTAGGTGAAAAGCGGAGATGACCAGGGCAGACTCTGCTCCTCACCTCCTCAGGCAAACAGCAGACAGCATCCTCACCCGGGTGAGGAGCTGTTTGGGAAGTTCTGAGCACCATCCTAGACTTGAAGCCATCAGTTGTTGAGGAGGAGCTTTAAGGGCCAAAGTGGTCAGCAAAACAGTGATTTTTCTTCCCTGTACCACTCCACCCACTCTCCCTTACACTTTTGACTGCTCTAAATTGCAGTTTAATGCTTGTTACGAAGTCAGTGAGTGTTAATGAGCAAAGAAAAGGAGGAAAATGGAGTATGTGGAAGCAGAGAGGGGAAGCAATAGCTGCAAGGAGATGATACCACTACACCACCGCCCATGGTGGGTGCTGGTGGACAAGTATTAACGTATTGTGTCCCACAGCTTCCTTACAATTGCTGCTTTTTTTGCCTGTGTTTTCCTCTCTCTGTGTAGCCCTGAAAAATGTAAGGGCAAACAGAGGAGAAAGTGTGGAGCCTGGAGCAGCTGAGTGCCAGGGAGGGGGCACAGGGACTGTAGCCACCCCAAAGCCCCTATCCTGACAGAGGAGGACTCATCACCCATGAAGCACAGCTGTCCAAAAGGATGCTCTTTCCTCAACTAAACCACACTGAAATGTCTCTGAGTCTCCAGACCTGTCAAGGTTTTGTCAGAGGATGTCAAAGCACCAGTGTGACAGTCTGTGTCCTACCTCTAGGCACCCCAATTTATATTCCAGTGCCTTTCTCAGCTGTTTCTGATAATATGCCAGACTTCACCTCTGAGCAGCTGAGACCCTGGCATACTTCCCTGTCTGCCAACTGTTGCGAGTG
This sequence comes from Turnix velox, assembly GCA_013400935.1. Classification (NCBI taxonomy): domain Eukaryota; kingdom Metazoa; phylum Chordata; class Aves; order Charadriiformes; family Turnicidae; genus Turnix; species Turnix velox. The sequence continues at coordinate 27,196 of VZTY01000737.1, read as the reverse complement.
GAGGTGGGAATGGTGAAGTTTTCCTCAGTCAATGCTCAGCAAGATCTCAACACACTGGACGCCATCACTTTGCTTTGGCCAAAACTGGTGTGACTTCCCAGTGCATATAAATCCTCGGGGATTTTGATTTAAGTCTTTTAAGGTCAAAACGTTTTCCCCTCCCTAAAGGAACACTGGTTTACAATGAGATAAGTTTAATGGGGAGCCCATAAAGTGGAGTTAAGCACCTTGGCAGTATCCAAGGGTAAAACACACAGGTAGTAAACGATTTGCAGATTGCATCATTTCCTGGAGTCCTTGGACAGAGTGTCTTTACTTCTTCTTGGGTGCAAGTATGGTGCTTACAATTTTATCAAACACCAGAATATATTTTTAAGGAGCCTGGAACACTGATATTTAAACAAAGAAATTATTTTCATAGGAGAAGCGTGTGTCCTGGGTGCGGTCTCAAGGCTGACCCATCATGTCATGACATATCATGCCACATGCTCTGCATCAACTTTGGAGGGACATACAAGTGCTGGTCTCCTTCGTACAGAGATACTTTATTATCACCCTGGCATGCTCTAGCAAATACTAGCAGAGTGTGTTAAAGATCCATGCCTTTCCCCCAGCTAGTGCAGTTAACTAAGAAGCTTTACTTACTGAGTAAAGCTGGAATTTTACAAAAAGCTCATTTCCCATGTAGCCAGCAGAGGAAGAGAACAGGAATTTTAAAGGCCTCAGCACCCTGGGTGCTCACTGAAAACTAAGTCCTTTTGAGAATCCAACTGTTAAGGTGTCACCATGGGAGTTAGCAGAAGCAATGAGCACTTGAGAAAAACAGACCCAGAATTTCATTGCCTGCAGGTATACTTACCTAGACTTTCTTTCTTAGGATAAGACTTCAAGAGAAAGTGGCTCAAACATAGTGGCTTGCTGTTCTGCCTTTCTTCCCCCTCCCTTCTCAGTCTTCAGTCAGACAGTTCAGCTCACTCATCCACTGGAAAGCTGTTCACATTTTTTTACCAGTTGAGTTTTCTGCCCTGTGGTGGGCTATTTCAAAGCAGCACTGAGCCTGAAGCACGGGACATGGTGCACAGGAAGGAGGAGTGGTGTCAGAAAAACTCTAAAATTGTCTCAGCCACCCACAAAATGCTCCTCCACCAAGCCATCTGGTCCCACCAAAACTTCAAGAACCATCCCTGCTTCTGAGACAGTGGATGGCCATAGCAGCTCTGGAAGCAGCTGGAGTGCTCTGGGAAGACAGCATGGATTATGGGTGCTTGAAAATTCTTTGAAAAGCTGTCACTAGGAAAGAAAAAAGGAAAATGTCAAGTCAAGTTGGCCTAATTCCACTTTTAAATCGTACTGTAGCCACTTATGCACAATACAGAGAGTATTTTGTTTCACTCCTTTAGGTAGCTGTGGACTTGAGGGCAGATCAATTGTTTTCTGTCTTGAAATTCACACAGAACCAAAGAATGATTTTTCCATTCACTTCCTACATGCCCTGTTTTAGCAAAAGACGTAAATACCCCACAGCAGCTTAACACTAACTTAATAAAAGCAATTCCTCTCTTACTAACCAGACTAGCAAATTAGAACTTAAGAGTCCTCTTTTTTCCAACCATTTACCACTCTTTTAATCCTCCTCCCCATCTTTTCAAATCCTTGAGGGAAACCGAGGAGCTTTAAGTGTGCCCCGGAGGTCACTGTAGATGTATGTTTGTACATACACATTCACTGGAACCTTTGCACTCCCCTAATCCAGGCAGGTCATGATGAGCATACAAACCCCAGTCACCTCGCCCCTCGGCAAAGATTTACTGGTCTATGCAGAGCAAAGACACTGTTGTTAAGACTACATTGACCTCTCAAAAGGTATTATAGAATATTCACTCATCTCCTGTGAAGTATTATCATAAATAAGCCGAGGCACATAAATTGGTGAAGTACATTTCATGTCATAATGCATTAATTCATTTGCAGGACTTGCTGTCACCAGCTGACTCATTGAGAAATGCAATTCAGGTTTGGAAGATAAACTATGAAATAAAAAAAATACACATTGCAAGCATAGATACTGAGTTACTAAACATAACACACTTATCAAAATGCTATCTGTGGCATAACTGCAAAGCCACAGATAAATTATTTTATCATGCACCTTTGCCTTCATGTGTTTTGCTGTTCACCAAGGGCTCTGTTTTATCCCTTTACAATTTACCAGCCTTGGAGCTTTGTACTTTAAAAGAGTGAAATTATGGCTGTCATGGAAATCAGTGAGAAAATGCACTTGAATTTAAGGGGAGCAGAATGCAAGTGAGTGCTTGAAAGCCCTCACAAGCAAAAATGGAGATTTTTCAAAACTGCCACAGGATGAAACTCTTAAATTTCCAGGTGAAAAAAAAAACACACACAGATTTTGCGACACCTGTGTAATGAATTTATGGCTTGAATTTTTTTCCAGTTATAACACAGTTTTGACCAACTTACTTGGACTTGCCAACTAAAGTCTTGGAAGCACTTACACTTAGGTCTATTTTTCACTTCTATGAAGTGTGACTTCACATCCTTTGGAATTCCTGGGATCTAGTTGCTGTTATTAAGCATGGGAAGAAGGTCTAATTCTGTGTGAGACTGTAGACAAGAGCTTGGTACCATTGGAAAGGGAAGATACTGAGCTCTTTGTCATGGCAGTTGGACACTGGAACAAGTGATGAAGAAAGACCGTGTCACCTGCATCTCTGAAAACAGCCAGGCTCTGGGCAACCTGCTCTGTCTGACCCCTCTCTGATCAGGGGGGAGTTGGAGTGTCTCCCAAAGTCCTCATTTGGTGACGTTGTGAGCTGTGTGTTCTTTAGAACTGGAATGAGATTAACATTTTTTGTGCTAAAAATAGCTTTATCCTTACATGTAGCAAACTAACATGATGAGAACAATTAACATATGTTGCAATGTTTCTCTCCTTCGAAAGTCATCATTTGATATAAGGTTGCTAGAAAAGGAGATATTTTTTAAGGGATTTTTTTTTAAGTCAACACACTCTCTCAAATACATTTCTTGGGCTTTTTAGACCTTTCTCTTCTTAATGTGCTCAAATGCTAAGCACCATTCCAAATTCATGTCGATATATCTATTGACATCTTTCTTGCTGTTTTCCTCCTCTTCTATTCTCTGTGGTATCACTCTTGCCAAGTGCTCCTGAGATCTTTGGTTATGATCTAGCAAAGCCCTTAAGCACATGCTTAGCTTTAAGAATGCAAACAGTCTTTGTGAATTCAGCAGGACATTTCCTTTAACTGCTTTGCTGGGCTGGGGCCAAAGTGCTCAGCGCTCTATATACAGATCGAAATATAATAATTCACACACAGTTAGTTAGAAAAATCACTGCAGAGTGTAAAATAAATTGGAACAGATTTTTCCCACTCCCTTCACAGAATTTGGCCATGAAGCACTACAAAACTCTACCATCTCTGAATACAGTTTATAAATTAACGGAATTCAATTCATCAACATATGTCATGGAAAATATCTGGTTTATACACAGAGTTACTTTCACATGCATTTTTTTTTCTCTCCCTCTCTCACGCTTGCACACACACACACTTAGGAGACTCAGGCCTGCCTGACTCTGTTTCTTATGAGCTATGTTCCTCAACAAATGTCATAACTTACAACTTCTTCTGAAGTTCAGAAAATCGGCACAAACTGCCAGGTAAAAGTTCACAATAGCAAAAAGCTCTTTAGAGACATCTTTGGGGAAGCTGCGCAGAAGTTTACCAGCAGTCTGCAGATAAGCACAAACAAGGCAGAGATGCAAACACAAGACCAGCCCAACAGGGCCAGGCCAAAGGTCTGAGTTCTTGCTATACCGGGTTTCCAGATAAGGGCATGAGGACAGGACAAATGTATCATGGCTTTAATATATCCCCGCTTCATTCTCTCAGCTGCCAGCAATGGGTGGCTCAGGTCTCTCTAAGCCAGAAGCCACATACCTATACTTACTAGTATATTAATTATTTAGTGTTTTTCATTTCCTTGTTTTATCTTGTGGGTTCTTTGGTTTTTTTTTAATCTGTGTAACTTTTGACACTGACACAATCCTATGGCAAGGAATTTCTCAACTTAATCCAGCCTGTGAAGGAGCACCACCAAACACTTGTTGTTTACAGTGGACAAGCAAATCTACTTGATTGCTGTTGTCTGTCACACAAGAACCAGGGGCAGCAAAAGGAACAGGAGTTTTTACCCACCTTCCCTGTGCCATTCATGATCTTATGCTCCACTGCAACATCCTCCCTCTGCTATCTCTTTTCTTAGCTGAAAAATCCTCCTCAATCTCATCATTGCTCTGTAACATTCTTTGTAGAAAGGAAGAGCTGGAGGAGGCAACTTGCCTACTTCAACAAGGTGCTTCTAGGGGAATTTGAACTCCAAGGTTAGTGTAACTTGGACAAAGAGAATTTGCCAAGTTGTGATGGCTTAAGCTTTCGTTCTGTAGTAACAAGCACCTCTTTGTGCATCTGCTAGAGTCTGCATGTTGTGAGCTGGAAGCTGTAAAATAATTCCATACCTGAGTGGCAAAAGCAAACCATTCTTTCCTTTTACTGCTAAAATGAGAGAACTTTTCAGTTAACAAAAATTTCTCCAAACTGTTTGTGGAAAACACTCTGCTGGTTCTGAGAAACAGGTCTTGTGTCGGTCTTTGTATCACTTGAAACAAAGCAAAGGAAGACTGAACAGTGGAGGTGAGGCCAGCTTCTTCCTTCATATACTTAGTTCAGACTTCCCTTGTGGATTTTTACATGATTTGTGGGTGTGAACCTGCTGTGCACTACTAAGATATAGGTGAAAGAACTGTTCAACAAAAAACATGACTACTAAAACTGGGTTATGAAGTTTATATGAGTAGTTGAAAACAACTGAATAGAAGAACAGGCTCTTTTTCCCATCTTTTTTATGTCATGGTAAAATTCCTCTTAGCAAAGTATATATACTCAACAGTGCAAGATTACCTCTAACTCCAATGGTAGATAGACACATGTGCTTCCAGATGGCTTTCTCTCCTGATAAAGTTATTTGTTGTTAACCTGCTTTGCATTTCTCATAAGCTGTGCTTACTGCTGCATTTGTTCCTACAGCATTTGTTCAAGTCTTCAAGGCCTAATTTGTGTACTCCTGCTATAAAGCTTTGAAAACATGAGCCATATCACTGAAACACCAAGAAACTCAGAGGCTAACACACTGCCTTTACTTCCAAGTGTGTTACTTTATAATTTCTGTACCAAAATGGAAAGAAATCTTGGGTCCATGAGTGTAAGCAGCAAAACTCACACCAGCATCAAGGAATTCAGGAATCTACTGACTTGTCATACCCTGCCAAGTGTTGCAAATATGTCTATGAGACAGTGAGATAGAAACACAAGGACTGAACCTCAGAACATGGTGCTGCTCTATGGGAATTTGTAACTTTTATATTGTGTTTCCTAATGGAAATTTTTTTTTTTTCTTGACTGGTTTTGAGTGTTTCTTTTGTACCCAAGAGGGGTGAGTGCTGGCTGTGCATCCAAAGGTGCCAGGTACAGTGAGAGCAACTGCTCTGGAATGCTAATGAATGTTGGCACCAGAAGACTGGCAAGTGAAGAGCCTCATATGAAAAGCCTTGTCTTTAAAAAAGTTCTGCTTTGCCTCATGGCTAAGAGGCAGATTTTAGTGCATGTCCGATGGTTGCAGAATTTATCATCACTGTGGCTGAGAATTTGTGTCCTACCATTGAAACTGTTGGCCTAAAATTTGCACAACACTATGGGAGTTTCAGTTCTTCAAAACATCAAAAGTGCACCTGATATCTGCTCTCCTTTCTCCAGTGGTTGGGAACCCAGTATAATGCACTCATCCAGATGTGAGTCCATGAGGTAAACTTCCACTCTTTCCCATGAGTAACAAAATTCATTCATTCTTTTCATAGGATTCACCTCAATTTCCTTTGTTAAAACATAACCAGTGTTTCTCCTCTCTGTTCTGTGTCTCTGCTTCCTTTATATAATGTATAAATATGAACATATTCCTCGCTTGCATTAAGAAGGTTTCTTTAAATGTTGCAAATGGAGAGGAAGGACAGATCAACTCAAAGGTAACAGAGATACAGTTCCTACAAGACTACAGGTCATGCCAGACTTGGTGTCATTAACTACCATTAGCACTTGGAGCTCGGACAATGGTGTATTTAAAGTACACTGGGTGGCTTCAGTCCATTTCCTAGTGGGCAAGTGTCCACAGGACAAAAGCACCGCTAGAATTGGCATCATTGGCACACTGGCAGCTTACCCACAGTAACTGAGGGACAGGAACTGAAGGCAGGGACACTCTCATGTTTCTAAGGAGGATGTTTCCAAGGCGGGTTTGTGACAAACTGATGAGTGAGCCAACTGTCCTGCTGCTTGGCCTTTATTGTTAAGGTGTTAGCATGGCTCCATTCCCATTCCCTAAACACAATTCCCTTGTATCTTTGACAAGGTACAGCATTTGAGAGAGCATTGTTTATATATGCAGGTGGTTGGTTGAGCTGAGGTGGGCTGCACTGTTAATGCCAGATCACTTATTTCACTCTCCTGATAGCCTTTTACTGCTGAACTGAGAGAAAAATGTTCACTTTTTAATTACTAAGCCCTACTTTCTTAGAGGTAACTCTTTCCACAAAGATACAGTCTATGAAATCCTTTAGTCACAAGAAATAAAGCCAATGATTGATTTGTATTCTGCAATGCACCCTCTGGCTAAAACCAAGTTATAAGTACCAAATGGTTGAGACAGGGCTTGTGAAAGGGCAGTTATGTGAGTGGCACTAGAAGAAAAATGTTAATAAAGGGCAGTCCAATGAACTGAGGTTAAATACTTTCATACTTTTCCACCAACTCAGAAATGTCCCTGAATTCTCATTAAAAAATGCTCTTCATAATCTGTTTTACCTCATTAAGGAAGGGGGATCTTGAGGATCAAGAAATATCACTTTGTTGAGGAGAAATAAAGGTAATGGGGATATAGCTTAAAAAAATATCCTTTATTCCTTTTGTTTCCTTGAAACGTGTCTCTCTTTTCTGTTCATTTGTCTGGGCTTTATTTTATTGTTAGTTTAATTTTTTTTTAAACGAGTGCACTTAAAGAAGTTTATAGGCTTGTCTATACCTGTGTGCAGGCTCATCTGTGTCCCTGTGGCAGACCTGAGTCAAAAGGCAGCCACCCTCCTGACATGACAGTCAGCCCTACTCACCCTCCTTTTCTCATCACACTGCCTTCCCCATCATCTCCTGGGAGTAGGCAGAATCTCATCTCAAATAAGTGGCTAAGGCTTCATGATTTTCCAGACTGGGCTGGAAGTCTCAAAGAAACAAGTTCCTAACAGGTATACTCCAGTGCTTCCAGGTTAAAAATAGCCAAAATCCCAATATACTGGGAAAGGACATTATGACACTTAACAAAAGCCAATAGTTGTTTGAATCATGGTTTGGAATGTCACCAAGTCTGGTTGATCAAGAGTTAGCTTACAGGAGTTTACACTGGACACACAGTACAAAGCTTGGGTTCAATCCAGATCATTGTGTACCTCACTGGTAGGATTTTGGATCTGATGCTGTAGTTTATCCTGCAGTTGTGCTGATTTTTTGCTGTACTGCTCTGTACAACCTGGGCTTTGGAATGCTTTGAGGATGCTAACACCTCATCTCTAATTTAAGCACATAGAAAGTCCCAGGGAAGTTTGGTTTGTATTATCATTTGCCAAGGGAAGTGGCTGATAAAATTGGTGTGAATTGACAAGCTGAGCTGAGCATAAGGATGAGTGTGTGTTAAGGAGAAGCCTCACAATGGATAGAGGGATATAGTTGAATGGAGATTCCCACTCCATGGCCAACAAAGCACTGACCTTGTACAGCAAATGGAGTGATCTCCAACCAACTGCTGCAAAGATGGTTTCTCCTTCCTTGAGAAGGAGTGCCACATCTGTGAAGAGCTTTCTACTGCCTTATAGAGCAGCGCATACCTTGACTGCAAACCATATACATGGTAAGCCAGCATTCACTTTAAATTTTAAAGTAGAATAAAATAGAATTTTCAGAAGTGTGTGAGCTCACTATTCATTTAATTGCTTAAAACTGAGAGCATAGATAATTTTGGACTTTTCTTTGTAAAAAGTTAAATGTTTTTTGTTTAGCAAGTGCTAAGTTTCAAACCAGTCTGTCTCTATTTACTGAGTAGTGTTTTCTGCTGCAGAAGTGTTTAATCCTGAAAAAACTCAGATCTGAAAACCTCTTCGTTGGCTGAAATGTTCAAAGATTTAACAAATTCAGCAAGTGGGAAAATTAATCTTTGAATAGAAGGAACAATCTGACAAAATCAACCATAAAAGTAGGTGCCAGGTGTCGTAAGGAAGTTCTTCATGCAGCACTTGCTTAATGCATACTCAAAATGCATCCACTTTTTGTTCGAAGATCCAACAAAACATATGAAATTGGGTTACACCAATTCTCTTGATCTATGAATCTTCCACTGTGTCAAAGATAATACACCAAACAAACTTACATGTAAATGGTGTGATAAAATGATCTACCGTATACATTACCATCCATTAATATTGTTAGGGCTAATGCATTTCATCTGTCACATACTTTGTTTTGTATTATCCCCACCTTGCTAAAAAAAATAATACCATAAAACCTGCTAAGTTGACAGCCATACAGGCTACCTGATGGAAAGAGTAGACCCAAGGACATGTATCCCATCACTGTTGAACTCACAGATGAAGGTGAAGAAGGAAGCAGAATGGTCTGGTTGTGAGGAAAGGTGGGCACTGCTTCTGCCATAGCTACTATCCTCTGAGTGAGCTCCTTCATTTCTTTGTGCTTGTCTCCCTCTCCCACCCATCCTGCCCAGTCCCTTGTTTGTAAATAGATGGAGCTGCACATGTTTTCACCACCACCAGTGTAACGGGCCCCACACTCAGCAGAAGTCTCCAGGCTCTATGGTCTATGGTAGCCAGTAAAAATAGCAAGCCATAATAAGATGAGAGACTCTGAGATCAGTCTGACCTTGAATTCTCTGCTGTCTTTTAACAGGGAGAGGGTGAAATTGGACTGAAACAGCCCCCTCACTTTGCATGGAGCTGCCACTGACTCAGGCTGCATTTGATCCACAGCCCCAGAGGCGAAGGGCTCTGTGTCTCATCGCCAATTCACAGCCAGAACATAACTTCAGCCCACACACTAATGCTGAGCAAGGGCTGAGTGTTACTAATCCTTATTCACAGATCTGCACCTATTAAAATCACACGTGTGAAGGTTTGCAGGACTTGCTCATTCATTGTAAAGAAGGAGCATATTCTTAAATCAAATAAAATATGGAACTACCTGCCAAAAAGGGGGGAAAGGCAAACACACGAAGAATACATGGCTTTCTTCCTCAGACATATTGTGCTGAACAGCATTGTTTGGCTTAAACTGAAACGTTATGTTTTTTAGAAGGCTGAGAAGAGTGTTTAGACAGGATGCTTTGAAAGGCTCATTATTGCAGGTGCTGCACTTTATTCTTCAATTCATTCTTATTACCAGAAAAGCCACCTCTGCAAAGGCTGCCTGGTGGTGTCCCTCCCTCTGGAATGCTTGCCCTTCTCACTGGCTGCATAATGTGTGGAGGGCAGGATTATCCAACTAGCTAACACTCCCTCCCAGCCCACGCAGCTCCAGGATGCTGGGGGAAATCTACCTGGATAAGATCTTTCAGATTCTGACTTTCAGTGACCCTGTGACAGAAAAAGATAGAAAATGGCTGCTTTTTAAAATGCCAGGTAGTTACCTTCAGCTGCTAACAGATTTCCTCATTCCCAGCAGAATTTATAAGCATCCATTATAGTTCTTTTTTTTTTCTTCTTCATGTAAATTATGGGCACTAGTCCTTAAAACCTTAAAGAATTCTCATGGAAGACCACTACATCCCTCCTGATGCTTGTGTTCCCATGGATCAGGCCTTTCAGAAGGGAGACAAGAAACTCCTTTAAAAAGAAACATTATCTGAATTTTTCATCCAGCAATGGCAGCCAGAGGTTAGTGATGGAAGCTGCTTGTCTAGTGCTTTTGTGAAGACAATCATAGTGCTCACAGTGTGTTATAACTGCAACTAGTCATGATATCATTTTGAGCCCTTTACTGACACATGTGCAATCATGCAGAATAAACCTCTTGATTATTGTCTTGCACATCATTCTGGTTTTCCTGATTCTGGCGAGAAGTTATCACAGGTATGTCACACCTGTCTGGAAGCTGAGCAGCCTAAAATGTCAAATGCCAAGATTTCTTCTGTCCTTTCTGTACCCATACTTCTAGTCCTACCTCTTTCTCTCTTTTTCTCCAAAAGAAACAAAAAAAAAGATTCCATTTCCAACATAAACTCCTATCACCACTTCAATATCTCCATGTATCTTCCTCAAGTTCTCAGTCATCTCTTTTGAAAAGTCATCTGTGGAGAGAGTTGGGGTTTTTTTGGCTATTTTTATGAAAATGCAGCTTCTGAAACCCAGTGGTCTGTGGGATATGGATGGATGCTGTTTGCGAGGTGTCTGTCATGTCATGCCAACTCCAAGCCCTCACTTCCCAACACTCCTACAGGCAGCCTGGTTCTTTCCTCCTGTTAGAAGAGGACAAGGGCTGTAAATTAAAATATATCCATATTTTTCAAACACTGTTTATCACATAAACAAGTATACTAGATGGCCTTTGAAGGTCCCTTCCAACCCTATGATTCTATATGTCCTGTAATTATGACTAAGAGATGGCCTGTAAGGAGTGAAATAAGAACTAATGGCTAGTGAAGTCAGAAGTAGAAGGCAAAGTATCCACAGACTCATATAAAGAAGTTGTCCCCATTGTACACAGTATGTAGAGCCTGTAATCTTTCTTTGTTCATTCTGCTTCCTTTACCTATTGTTGAAATTACGTTATACACAAGGTACTGCAGAAAGTAATGTGGCCTTCCATTGCCTTGTGCATATCACACTCAGTACTTTAGTTTTATGAGGAGAGAAAGATGCAATGTTTGCTATGGACTCACGTGACCCAACCCAAGTAATCAAATCCAAGCCCTGTCATCAAGAAAAATAAATAAATCTGACACTGAAAACAAATAGGGCCAGGAAAAGTTTCAAATGTCTTCACTCATCCTAACTGCCAGCACCTGCCATTCAGCATCAGCACCCTACTGATGTCAGGTATTAAAAAAACCCATGTGTTTGTTGCATACACCTGCATTTTTCAGCCAAATTCCAGGAAAACCACCCCAAGTTCAGTCAGAGCAGAGCCAGTCAAGCAGTTTGCTCCCTGTGAGTCCCTTGGGTGCTGGGTTGCTGTGAGTCTGAATGGGCCTCTCAGTGCAGTGGTGAGCTCCCAGCTGATTTTCTGTTTTTAGTGAATACATATTTTCATCTGAAGCTACTGCAAAAATTATTCCATGCTGAAAACAGGCATTCGTGGATCTTATAAACAAACAGTATAAATAAAGAAGCCAGGCCTTCAAGAGTGACTTTGTTCCAGAAGAACAGTGAATGCAGTGCATCACACAAACTCACTCACAGGCACCCTCTCCACCCTCTTTATACTTTCTTATTATTTGCAGGCTTTAAAAAAATAATTACATAGCATAGCACAATTAGCCATCAGAGTGAAAGAAAAAAAAAAAATCCAGTAACCTAACACTTTACTCAGAGGTTGGAAATGCTGCAGACAGAAATTATTAAGTCCTTAACATATCAATCCAGAGTTGTATAATTCACATCCAGAGCTGCTACCAAGTCACAGGGGGGGGTGACTTAATATGTTCCCCAAAGTCCATTATGTTATCCACATCCAGGAAGATGTCTGTGCCAGGGCTTTCTTGAATCAAAGTGATGTCCACCATTCTTCAGCTGTGAGCCTGCTGAGAATTTTTTTTTCCCAGTTCCTGGCAAATAGATATCTGGCTCTAGTACATGCCAGATTGATGCACTTTGCGACTGATCCCTTAATAATATTCAAGTCTCTTAGTCCCAGAACACAAAAGCTCAGCAACTGCACAGATATCCACCTCCAATATTTTCTGCTGATATAAAAAACCCAAAATCCTATTATCTCACTCCCCCAAAAAGCACTCATTCTCTTGTGTTAACCCCCTACAATTTTTTGTTTGCTTGCTTGTTTGGCTTTCATAGAGGGCTAGCAACTAGTGGATTTATTTTTAGTTTTAGCAAATGTGGGGAGACACTATAAGTGAAAAAAGAGAGAGAGGGAGAAAGGAGCAGAGAGTTTTACACTTGGGGGTTAGGATGCATCTATGCAATATTTTCTACTACGTGTGTTCATATTAAGATGCCCTACATGACTTCAGTGCTTCCTCCATTCCACACAGCTATTACTCTTAAGTCAAGTCTGTGTGTGGAGCCATTTTCCAGCTGTGATTAAAGATTTCAAGGATATAATTGCTAAAAAGATTAACAGCCACCTATAGCAAAGAAAGCATTTTTTAGAAATCAAGAGATAAAAGTAAACAGCCCTTGATTCCTTGTGTTTTTATTGCCATATCCCTATGAGACTAAATGGATAGAATCACTTTATAAGGCTGTTCTTCTGTATAATGCTCTTTCAGATGCAATACCATGATATATTAATATCATCCCTACACTTCAGTCTTCAGCAGTTCCTTTCATCTGAACAGATGAGATCTCAGACACTTTCTTTCAGTCTTTTTAGAGTGAAAGACTTGTGGACCCCTACAAATTTCCTATGAAAACTATGACCCCCTTCGGGATTTCCACATGCAGAGATTGCTCCCCAGCATCTGCAAACCTGTTTTCCTGAACTTTTCATTGGTAAATGTAGTGGGACCCTGTAGGTCACAGACTGAAAACATTTTCTATGACCTTACAAGTTAATTAAACTGCAAACACCTCACACGCCCAGACCAGCAATACCTCCATGTTACAAAGGTGCTAGTGAAGGGACAGAGAGGATCATTGTCTTCCCAAGAACACCCCCGGAGACAAAAACTTTGCCTGGGTTACCATATTTCAGACCTCTTAACCTTCACTCTTACAGGGCAGCAATACATTTGGGCAATAGCAACAGATTTAAGCACAGAGATTTGCAGTAGTCTGAAGGATTCTTGCAAACAAAGCTATTGAGCCTGTGCTTACAGTGTGGCATCACTTTTGCTGCATTTTCAGTAGACTTTAAACTGTAATCAGGCTTTTCCCCTGTTTTAGATGATATAAAAATTGCTGCATTCAAGATGTTGTGCTGTGGGTTTCTTTTTTTTTTTTTTTGTGTTGCTTGTTTGTGATAAATGAAGATGACTTAAAAATTGTAGTCAAAGCTATTTCGTTGCTGCTTGTTTGCATTTCTAGTGTAGGTCTTATCTTTCACAGCAGACTACATTGCCACTGGAGCACTAAAAAAAAAAGGCAGGACAGCCCATTAAGTGGAGATCAGAATTTGAACAAATTGGGAAGCTACTTTTCATGAAGCTGTTAAAATCATCTGGTTTTGCTTATTTGCTCTTAAACTAGAACCTTGTGAAATGTGTGGCTGAGATTAAATCACTGTCAAAGTTTCAGCCCCTGTGTCCTTCCATCACAGCGCAGAGAGTCTCCCCAGTGCATTCTGAGATAAGTCTGGACTATTTTTGTTAGAAACATTAGTGCATTCAGAGCGACTTGTTCCAGCACAGATAAGGCAAGTGGTGCTTTACAAGGTACGAGCTGGTCTTGCTGAAGTGTGTATTACAACAGCCGAAGTATCACTTCCTTGTCTACACTGGCAATTTGGAGTAAATTCAGACATTCTAGTCAAGCTTTTGCAAAAAAAAGTCTATCACAAGCCTAAACCTAAACTGCTACAGATTTTACGATGAACTTCAGCACTGAGATTCCCAGACTGTGCACAGTATATCACTGGTAGTCTGTGGGAGGATGATGGGACTTGATGCTGTTTATTTGCACTTTAAGATGAACTCCAGCACTGAGATTCCCAGACTGTGCACAGTACACCACTGGTAGTCTGTGAGAGGATGATGAGTCTTGATGCTGTTTATTTGCATTTTTGAGAAAAGCAGTTGATGACCCTAAGGTAAAATTGAGAGTAATAGAAAAGCTAAAAGCAACCAACAATATATCTCTTTTTCATCCCCCTATACTCAGCACTGGTGAGGCCCCACCTCAGGTACTGTGTCTAGTTTTGGGCCTCTGACCACAAAAAAAGACACTGAAGTGCTGGAGTGGGTCCAGAGAAGGAGAATGAAGCTGGTGCAGTGTCTGGAGTACAAGTCTTATGGGCTGTGACTGGGGGAACTGAGTTTAATAGCTTGGAGAAACGGAGGCTGAGGTGAGACCTCACCATCTCTTACAAGTCCCTGAAATGAGGGTGAAGAGAAATGGGAGTCAGTCTCTTCTCCCAAATAACAGGCAGTGGGGCAAGAATGAAATGGCTTCCACTTGCACCAGGGGAGGTTTAGTCTGGATATTAGGAAATATTTTTACACTGGAAGCATTAGAACAGGCTGCCCAGGGAAGTGATTCAGGCACCATTCTTGGAGGGACTTAAGAGATGAGTGGACATAGTGTTTAGAGATAGGTTTTAGTGATGGGTTTTGTCTGAATTAGGTTGATGTTTGGACTTGGTGACCTGAAAGGTCCCTTCAAACCCAGGAAATTCTATGATTCTGTAATTCTTACAGTGGCTGTAACTGCAACTGATATTTGAGATCGGGGAGGGGGTTCATGACATAATCCACACATGATTATGGCACTATTAACACTGAAGAAGCAGCATGAGCACCTTGCTCAGCCATTCTGCTCCCTGCGTGCCTTTCCTGCATGAGCTCCCTGATATGCTGCTTGCTCCCTGCAGACCTTCCCTCAGCTACCTGCTAGTTTGGACCTTTCTTACTGTCATTAAGTTGGAGAATACAAATATTGTTCATCTCTCAGTCTCCTACTGCATTCAGTTTGAGCTGATCTATGGTTACAAATGTTACAGCATGATGAGGTTGAGCCACTTTTCTCCCAGAAGCCAAGATAAAAGAGGTGAGATTGGCAGCCAACAAAACTAGGGAAAGTTAAACTTCACATATCTCTCTGATGAAAAACAAGCATAATAAATCTTTCAGAAAGTAAAACAAAACAAGGGCGCTCTGTGTTGTTAAGAGAAACAAATCCAGAAGGATTTCACAAAAACTTTTAAGAGTTATGGTCAAAGTTGTATGAGAATATCACATATTCTCTTGAATTAATGTTGGTGCCAGTTCCAGAGACTGTATCCCCAATGTCACAATCTTGGCATTTCCCTTTAAAACCACAGTTCCTGGATGTCTGTCTCCCAGAGTCTCTGTGTTTTCTTTATTAAAAAATGGAAATGTCTATCCTTTATGGTCTTTATGGTCAAGATTTCCACTAGGGAATGCAAACAGGACTGTACTGTAAACTGCCTTAATACTCCAGACAATAAATTTAGGTCATACAAAGACACTGTTTCTCTTGTCAGCTCCTAGTTGTTTATTTCCGTTAAGAATTTTCTTTATCATGGGTTCAGCTCTTAGGGATATGAAACCTCAGTGTATAGTATGTGCCAGTCCTTTGGTCCTGGCTACAGTCAGTGGAGCAGACAGGTAGCATAAAAAGGTGAGTCATGTCACAGTGGAGCTATGTTGGTGAGTTGGCATGAGTCACTGTTTGGGTCTCTTTATTAACTATAGGGGACAATCAGATGACCAGCTTAAACCCAGGTGAGACAAAATATTCTTTTAAATGCTGCAGTTGCCGATGAGCTTCAAATTAGTAGTGTTCTTCCATAGTGTCCTGCTGCTTCCAGGGAAGTGAAACTGAAGACACAAAACCTGCCATGGACAATGGAATTGCAGGAAAAGAACTGAAAATCGCTGGTGATAAAAGGGCAGGACCATACTGTATTCTTTTATAATATTATTTTGGTTGGAACTAGAAGAAGATGAGTTAGAAACCTAAGTGTGTTGCTGGTGATTTTTTTTTTCCCCAGAGAGGGGGAAAATGAACAACTGCTGGAACAAAATTTCCATACAGTGGGAAGAGGTTTCTGATTTAAAATCTTTAAAACCAGGCCAGATGTCTTTCTGAAAGAAATACTGTAGCTCAGCTAGGAATGACAGACTCAAGACAGGAACCACTTGTTGAAATTCAATGCACAACCTCAGAGCTGAAGATCATAATAGTCTCCTAAAAATCCTATTTTTATTTATCTGCATTGAAGTAGTACTTACATCCAAATAACATCTGCTTGCAGAAAAAATTATCCCATGTTTGTAAAAATTTTCTGTATTAAATCAAAAATATTGCTATTTTCTGCTAAACATTGTATGTACACTTAGTAAAAGTAGTCTTTGTCAAAAGAACATATTATATGCATCTCAAAATACAAACAGCTAACTTTTGCACTGACAAAACTGCATGGATTTTGGTAACAGATTGATGCCACACAACTTCTGGCCATGTCAGGTACCTGAGGTGCAGTAGAAGCTCCCTGCATGTCCTGAGGTGGCTATAGACAGTCACTGAGGACAGGTCAGGACTTACTTTTCCAGGCAGGAACACCTTAAGGTCTGTTTCTGAGAGCTTTTGGCTATCCTCCCAAAGGCAGCAGTGGGAATTCAGGTCTGAAATCAAGAGGAGGGAAGGAATTTCATATCACTACAAGACAGTCCACTGCTGCCTTACCAACTTTCCATAATTGTCCCAAATTGCAACACTTGGTGTTTCAGCCATAAATCATGCAGTTCTAGTGCCACAGAAAAGTATGCATAATGGGCTCCAAGTACTATTTTAGCTATGCTCTCCACTCCTGGACACAGACTGCTTTAGGTCAGAGGGATAAAAAGAACAAGCTGGAAGACAAATCTATTTTGATAACAATGTGCACAATTCTCCCAGGTCCTCTGTACACAGACTTCTTCAGTCTGGGCCACCACAGGAATCCAGAAACCAGACTGATTCTGATTTATGTGATCTCTGCTTTCTTCCACAGCCCTCTTTAGCAAAATTACTGCCTCAGTCTTGGAGAAGGAGGCTAAGCTGAGAAGGCTGGAGAGGTGGAGAGAGAAGAGGGTGCCTCAGGCAAGCAGTGGAGATGCCAATTCTACCACAATGCCTTGAATGCCAGATTATTTCTTCCCGCAGATGCAGGAGATATCCTAAGGGTGCTGTTGCCTGAAGAATTACAGTTGTCCTCCTACAACCATGAGCTGCTGTAAAAAGGGTGAATGGAGCTGGTGTGTGTGACAGACCTGTGCCTGGGGTGAAACAGCAGACAAAATACACTGTGTTTCTGCTTGGGAATGAAGAACCCACCTCTGCCCTTTGTGCCCCCATAATAAGAGAAGTCTCCAGTGAATTTGTTCATCTCACAAATGCCTTGAAATCTGAACACGATTAATTTTCTGTGAGGCAGGTGCTAATCACAATCTTACTTTTGACTTTTGGGTTGAAATTGCAACCTCTTTTCTGGACAGAGCTAGGAAACTCTCTTCTGCAGAACGCGATTAAGGTCCCTAAAAGGATCTAATAGATCCAGAGGACTGAGGTGGAAGAGGAGTGCTGCTCTCTGGCTTCCTTTTTGCACACTCTTTGAAGGAGAAAGTAAGTAGAGAAAGTAAGTCAAGAAAGAGTGGCTCGGAGAAATGGAGCAGAAATGTCCCCTAGACCTATTGCCTCTTCTTTTGCCAGGCTAGGGAATACCTGGAATTACCCCTGTAAATTGTTCTCCCCTACACACTCCTCCCAGCAGTGCTTGCAAGTCCATCTCTTCTACGTTTCTAGGGATCCTCAATTAACGACAAGGAGCCCAGACGTGAGCTCTGCCGGAGCTAATTGCAATAGTTGAGGCTGCAATCTTTCCCGGAAAGGACCCTGTCCCCCTGTGCCTGCCAAATCCGCCTCTCCTGAGACACTATCTAGAGGCACTAGCAGCAGACAGAGCCTCTGATGCAATAAATCTCGGGAGCACTCCTGAGAGGCAGGGCGAGCACTTGATGTTGCTGCTGCCCTGATTGTTTTGGATAGCTCATTGTCACCTAATTGTACTGTAGGAAGGTCTGTCCATTCCCTCCTGTCTGCTTATTTATGCCCTCAGGCTATGCGAAGGCTGCATGTGCCTGAAACAACAGCCAACCACAAAGTCTCCAGTGCCACCCTTTTGGTATGCGCTCGCTCAGATTCCTTGTTGCAAGGAAAACCTCTGTCTGTTGATAAATGGCAGCATATTTTACAAAGAAAGAGAGGCTGCTCTGCTCCTTCAGCAGGAACTCTGTCTCCGTGGCTGACTTAAAACTGCTTGGTGGAGTTAGGAGGCCTTAGCCAAATGAGGAGTTAAAAAAGGAAGACATATGCTTTGGGAGCTAGAGAAAGAAAAGGAAAGACCAAAACCAACCTTTAAAACAGAATCATTAATCACAAAATGATTCACTAGGAAATAGTAAGATACAGTCAATGTCTCTAATGTAAATATCTAGGCCAAACTATCAAAATAGTTCCAAGAAGTTAAGAAAGATTTGCCTGAGACTCCTTTTACTTTGTTTATGCTTTAATAGATTAACTATTAATTGCTATGATCATAAACCTGCAGTATCAGGAGCTTGTCTGCACATGCAGGGACACAGTGGCTGCTCTGTGCAAAGCACCAGTAACAACTGCTTCCAAGGAGAAAAGAAGATATAGGTTCTTCTGCTTTTCTGTGAGATGAAGATCTTTGTTCTAGCCCTGGGTCACTCCCAGGAGGGAGGGCACTTCTTGTGGAAGTGGGGTTGTCGGTCTGTGGGCCTGGATGGGGTCTGAGCTGGGTGTTCAGTTCTGGCCTTGCAGGAAAACACTGTACTTATTCACTTCCTTGCCTAAATTAAACCTTCCTGTCTTAGCCCAAAATTACGTTCTCCTGGTCAGCCTCCATTGTCACCCTTATTATTGACTGCTCTATGATGTTGGCTGCTCTGAAGATCAAGGCATTTGAGACAGAAAAACATGTGGCAAGAAATAGTGGTGCACCAAAGAGAAGGAAACCTAACTGGATTGATTAGGAGAGAAACTGAGCAATGAGGGAATATACTGAGTTGCTTGTGGTTGGAAGATATCTCAGCTGGGATGTGGTGGAATCAATCATGTAACTGGAGGTCTGTGATGGACTCTTTAAGAAAGACAGACAGGGAAGAAAAGCAGGAGGTCTACCTTGTGTATGAAGGAGTAGCATGAATGTATGGGAGCAGGAGACAGGCTGGTTGGGTGTGGGTAACAAGCCAGTAAGGGTAACGCTGTGATGGGTTTATTAGATTACCTGTTTATGGTGGTAAAGTCTATCAATTTTTAAAACTACTAAGAGTCTCTGGATCATGGTCCATGGTGCTACTGGGAGAATTTAATCTCTCTGATTTTCGCTGGATGGACAGGACAGTAGAGATGCAACAGGCTCAGAAGTTCTCTGGGGTGTGTTGAGGAATCCTTCTTAACACAGAGGTTGTATGGTCAAAGGCTGGGTGACCATGCTACTCACAAACAAGGAAGAGATGTGATAATCAACAACAGTCTCGGCTGGAGGAGCTTGAGATCCTGACAGGAGTGAAGACAAGCAGTGAAGCACAAACCTGAGGCTTCAGGACAACAGATTTTAGTATCCAAGCTGGACATTACAGTCTGAATGAGAAGATGAATAGATGCATGAAAGACTGTTTGGATGACCAGGCTCAATGGATAGTGGCTAATGGGTTGAACTCCTGGTAGTCAGTGGCAGGTGTGGTATTAAAGGGGCCTAAGCTGTGTCCCCTTTGACATTTGCATCAATGACCTAGGGGAGGCTTTGCCACATTTGTAGATGACACCGAATTGGAAAGATCAGTTGACATGCTCAAGGGCAGGGCTGCCATCCAGACGGATCGAGAGTGGGACAACAGGAACATTATGAAATTTGACAAGAACAAATACTGAGTCCTAACTCATAGTTGTCTCAGCTCTGTCCTTGGAGGTTTTTGAAACCTGACTGGACGAGACCCTAAACAAATGGGTCTGAGTTCAGAGAAAACCCTGCTTTGAGCAGGAGACTGGGCTAGAGATGTCTTCACGTCCCTTCCAAAGTGAGCGGTTCTGTGATTGTATGGTATGACTGGATAATCCTATGTTGTTAAACTTGATTGTTTTAAGAAGTTACTACCCCTTTGCTGACTCCTGCCATCCATCAGCCAGAACCCCTACAGCTGGAATGCAGCTGGCGCATGTTCATGTTCCTCAACCATTGCAAAACTAATCCCTTTTACCTCATATTGCAACAGACTACAAATGCATACGCAGCTAATTACTGCGTGTCAGTTGAAAGGGCAGTCATTTCTGGCCGAGGGTTTGCTCATGGCTCAAAGCTTGCCCAGTCCGTTACTGGCCACCATCTGCTCTGAGCTCACCTACAAGACCACCCTCACTGATTCTGTGTTAGTGCAAGCCAAAGTATAATAATTTTATTATCAGTAGAACTGTGCCATTCACAAATTTGATTAAGGAACCAGCATCCCAGCTAAACCACAGAACAAAAAGAGGATCCCTGATCCAAGGATCTGCCCAAGTAGGTGCCAAAGGCAAGAGGTAGAAGAGCCCAGGGAACCAGTGGGGCAGTGGTCTGCAGTCTCAGCCAGTGACATTTGTGCTCCAGCTCCGTAAATCCCATCACATATTTCTTAGATAGTAGAAGCACCCTACTTCTGGCTTGTGTTTGATGTTTGCCTGTGAGCATCTGTACAGCTACACTCAAGTCCTTTCCTGAGAAATTGAAGTATTTTGTAAATGCAATAGACTACTGTTCTAGTTGGTTTGGGAGACAGACAAATAATCTAAGCATGATTAGTTTAAGAATGTCTAATTTATAAATAAACATGGCTGAATTTGCTGCTATTATTTATTTGCATTTGTTTGGAACATTAGATCCTATCCAAGGCAATGGTCAGCTATGTAGCTGCACATATATCCGTGTTGCACAAATAAATCCAACTAAAGCAGCCCAGTTCTTGTAGACTAGCATTAGGATAAGTATATCTTAAGAAAGTTCTTATTCAGACTTGGCTTCAGGCAATAAAACGTCACAGATGTATAACTCCAGTGAGTGAAATTTCTAGGGAGCAAATTAGGCTAAAAACATCTTCTAGAGACAGCTAGAAAGGAATCAGACACCACCCGAAAATAAGGCAAGTTATGCAGTAAATGTTTCATTTATTGGATTTCTTCCATTACTATTAGGGTTAAAAGACATGTTGTCAATAAAAATGGTATATTTATGGAGGGGCCTGTATTCCAGAAGCCTATTTCTTGTTATTCCCTCCTATAGTGCTTGATATCACCTCATGGTAAAGTGTGAATAATCCCTGCATGAATGCGTATTTCTAGCCATTAACCATTTTATTATTAGACAGAATTATCTCTAACAAAAGCAAGAGGTAGAGCTGTGGTGTTGGTGCTAAAAGGGAGGCATGTTCCTATGGAGCCATGGCCACCTCTTGAGAAGGAGAGCACGAATTGAGAGATGTGAATCTGTGCCATGAAGGTAAAAACAATGAGCGAGGCTTTTTGGTACCTAATTTTGCAATGTTTCTCCATGATCTGTGGATAAAAACCCACACCTATCGGCCAAACAATACAATGAGACCTGGTCAGTATGTGTGAAATGTAAAGGCACTAAGAAAGCTAGCAGTAGCACCATGATCTGGTGGTTTGCTGATATATTCCCATTTGAAAGCTTTCTTTAATCTTCACTTGTGCTTGTTTGGATCAGGACTGTTAGCAAGGACCCATGATTTCTGTATTTTCACACTATCATCTTGTCTGCTCTAGGAAAAATTCCCCTCTGGAAGAGCCAGTACTGGTGAGGCACGGGGCAGATGTGTTAGCTTCATGTTATTGGAATTTTTTCAATATTGAAATATTTTTTGACATTTAGAGGAGATTTAATGATCCAAGATTATTTGTAAACATACCGGATTCCTTTGAGCTGTAGACTCAAACCCCAAGCTGGTCAGTCAAACTCCTTTTATCATTCCAAAATAAATAACTTGGATTTTACACATTGCAACCTACACTGGGACCTTCTGGAGAAGACCAAAAAAATGGATGACTCACCTCAGATACATAAACATCAGCCATGAGATCCAGCTGGCAGTTAGCAGACTGTATTTCTCCAATATAGACTAGGGCCTCTGGTGAGACATTAAAGATTCCAAAGCATTTTTCATAAAACAATAAATTTCCTTGGCTGCCCCTGGTCAACCTCTTTCCTCCCCAATTAGCTGCAATGTGGGAAGCCAAAATCACATTCTTTTTTACCGGGGCTTTTCAGAAAATTCTGCAGGATTCTCGGGACTAAAATGTTGTGACGAAGGGTAAAGTGGTGACACCAGTGTTGGTAACCAAAACCCTTTGCTCAGCATTTTGTACATTGTACTGAGTTGTGAGATTTACAAAAGCTTCCACTTCTTCCTCTGTGCTAGAGGTCAGCTTTGACAAGAAAGACTACATCTCTTGAAGACTGAACTTGAAGCACCTGGCTTTGTCTTGCCAGCTGTTACTTAAAATCAGGTATCCAACAATAAACCATGTTTCATGTACTGGATTAGCTTGACTTTTTTTCTTTTTGATATTGTGCTTCTTTCATTGTTAAACACTATAATTTTTTTTTTTTATCTAAGGTACCACCTGAGAACTTACTACTCAACAGGTGCTGTTGTCCCCTGGAGAGCTCTCACTTCCCCAAGCATGAAACATGATCTGTTATACAAAGGGAAATGAAACCAATATATGCATAAGCTATCCTAATTGACTTGTACTACTGTTATTAAACACTGTCCATTTAGTAATCTTCAATAATACCTAGACTTCAAACCCAAGCTAGTTATAAGCTGTAGTTTGCAAATGGAACCCTAGTTTACAACAGGAAGAATCTGATGTTGCCATGTAAGCCAGAAAGCAGCTTCACGGCCCTTCATGGAGCTCCTCAGCATCCACTGTGGTGACAAAATTCCAGCTGTGCAAACATACACAGGCAACACCTTTCACAGCTGGGGCACAGTCCCCACAGCCTTACAGCCAGAAGCTGCTAGAACCTACCAAAGGTCACCACATGGAATTGGGGTGAATCCCATGTGTCAGTGGGGTGAACATACGGCATTGGAGCAAATACCATTGAGCTCCCTTCTACCTACATTTACTCATGTGAGTCATGCTGCTTGTGTTAAGTAGTTTGGGTGCATCATCGTCCTCATCAACAGCCTGTCAGAAGTGTTACTCACCCATGTGAGACTCCACAGAATCAGGCCCTTCTACTTGGGGGATTGGCTTATGATGATCTTTAAGGTCCTTTCTAACCCAAACCATTCTGTAACTATTCTATGATAATGCAAACAGCTTTGGGCAAGGACTGGGCCTGTTTTGAAGACCATCTTGTTATGATGCTTAATAAGGAGTGAGCAACTACATTGGAACTGAAGCAAAACTCTACTAGTTCTTAAAAAAATACCCAACAAACCCCACAGCAGATTGCAAAAGGATCATTGAAAAACAAAACAAAACTGTGTGCAACTGTTTTTGTTCATTTGGATCAAATTATAACACATGGTCCTGCAAAGTAAACGGGAGTCTGTCACATTTGTATTTCTAATCTTGCATTGTTATGGGATATAAAGGCATTTTAAAAATCAAAAGGCAAACAAAAATGGAGAATATTTGTTAAGGTGTCACTCTGCAAGGCATTAGTTAGCAAAGACAGTGAGTATATAATAGGGGGCAAACAG
>VZTY01000736.1:3358-14308 GCA_013400935.1 Turnix velox | reverse complement strand
AGACCATTCTATGATTCTATATCGAGGCTCAGTCTTCAGGCAGAGGAAAAAAAAAATCAAAACACCAACTCATTGAAGATTATGATTTTTCACATACATTTTATCATTTGAGCTGGATCCTCTGGGATCTGGTTGTCTGCTGGCACCAATCCTTAATGATGAGGGGACACACAACCCTCTTGGGGCCAGGAGCCAAGCCCAGGTTTGTTAACAAACAAGTTATTCTCTATTTCTGTTAACAGTGGGGTCAGGCAAGTTCTAGGAAACACCAATCTGAAGGGTTAGTTGCTGTTGCCTCATGGAGCCGATACCGGCTGGTGTCGCCTGGGATTGGGAAATCTCATAGTTTCCACAGTTAGTGTTTCAACCACTGAAACATGAGGTTTTCATTTTTTTTAAATTTTTTTTCCCCTCTTGAAGG
This sequence comes from Turnix velox, assembly GCA_013400935.1. Taxonomy (NCBI): domain Eukaryota; kingdom Metazoa; phylum Chordata; class Aves; order Charadriiformes; family Turnicidae; genus Turnix; species Turnix velox. The sequence continues at coordinate 13,887 of VZTY01000736.1, read as the reverse complement.
AGCAGATTGTTGGCCACACAATCTTTTTTTTTTTTTGCCATTTTGACCATAGTAGCATTTTTTTTTTGCTCAGTTTCTGGCTGGTAGATGAGAGAACTGAATCCAAACACTCTGTTTAACAACAGCTCACTTTTCCTCTCATCCGGTCACCAGGATGATGGTTTCCATCTTCAGTTCTCCTCCTTGCTGTGAGGGCTTTCACCCCCTTGTTTCCCACTTACCCATCTCTCCCAGGCCTGTCCCACAGCCCAGCACTGTGTGAGCTGCACCGAATTGTGTCATTGGCGTGGAGCCAGGGTGAGATGGAGATGCAGGACCCTCAGGAGATGCAGCAGGAACCTCTGTCATTCAGCTTTATTTTAACATGGTTAAAAAATAAATCTTTCTTCTGACACTCAGCCAACTCTGGGTTCTAAATCAAAGCTGTTCTGTACACTTTGTGTGAGTGCTCAGGGCTATTCCAACCTCTCTCACAGGGTGTCACAACTCAGTGTCCATGAACAGGACCATCCCCTGAGCTTGAAGGTATGCTCTGTCTCTGCTGAACACCAGAGAGGGGAAAGGAAAGGACCATGAACCTTCAGGATGCAGTTACAGTACAGAAACACCCTCAGAATCATCCTGCCTGCCATCTTCCACTCACAAACATTTCCATCACACCCATCCTGGCCAACCCTGATTGCAAAGGATGGTTCTGATGTTCCTTTGTGCGACATTTAACCTCCCCACTACCCAGGCAGTCACTTGATGAGGGTTAAGCATTGGTGAGAGCTTCAAAATTCCCTGCTTTTTGGACAATTATTTGGCAACATGGGCTTATCCCAACATCAGCTACATGTTGTTAATTCACCAATTCTGCTCAGTCTTTGCCCAAAGAGGTTGTGGATGCCATTTCTCTGGAGGTGTTTATGGCCAGGCTGGATGAGGCACTGAGCAGCTTGATCTAGTGGGAGATGTCCCTGCAGGGGGGGGGTTGGAACTTGATGATCTTTGAGGTCCCTTCCAACTGGAACCATTCTGTTATTCTATGAAGTTTGGTTGATGATCTGGTGTCCATGCCAGGCCAGTGTCACCCTCCCTCTTCCCCAATGTCTGTCTCCCTCCATCAGCCACAGCTCAGAATTGGTTGGTTGATGATCTGGTGTCCATGGCAGTCCCAGTGCCACCCTCCCCCTTCCCCAATGTCTGTCTCCTTCCATCAGCTACACTCAGAGGTGGTTGATTGATGATCTGGTGTCCATGGCAGTCCCAGTGCCACCCTCCCCCTTCCCCAATGTCTGTCTCCCTCTATCAGCCACGGCTCAGAGTTGGGAGACGAAGCGGATGCGCTGGGAGTAGGCCAGGTCCACCACGTACAGCAGCAGGTTGACGTAGGTGAAGATGGCGATGACCAGCTGGCTGTCCCAGGGACACTTGCCCTTGGCGCAGAGCCCGGGGCGGCGAGGGGAGCCATACTTGCTGTCGAAACAGAAGACCGGCCAGATGACGGCCGCGCTGAGGTAGAGCAGCACAGCCCCGAAGGTGTAGATGACCACGGCACGCTCGAAGGGGAACCACAGCAGGGCTGTCTTACCTGTGACACTGAAGGCCACCACCAGCACCGTCAGCACGAAGCAGAAGCTGTAGACGGCCACGCACCACTGGGTGGCCACATACTTGCTGTACTGGCTGTCGTTCACCAGCGCCCCGAAGATGATGCAGGCCACGAAGGCTTGCACGATCTTCAGGAGCCCCGAGATGGTGGCCATGTAGCTGGTGACTTGGCCCGGTTTGGCGCGGGTTAAGCACACCTCGGCGGCGTAGGCGAGGAAGAGGAGGCCGGCGAAGACACTGGCAGCGATGCGGAAATCCCTCACCTCGCAGCCGATGGGGTAGCAGCCCAGCTGGACAAAGTAGAGGGGGTAGATGACGGCCGCCGTGACGGACATGAGCGTGGCCAACATGGCGAATGCGGCCGTGAAGTTTCCCCAGGAGAGGCTGAGGCAGCTGTGCAGGTGGGTGAACTCGCAGGCGATGATGAAGACGGTGAGGGCGAAGCAGAAGGTCCAGACGAACATGCAGAAGGTGCCGTAGGCAGCGCTGAATCCCCCCCGATGGGCCACCAGGCTGAAGGTGGCACAGCCCAGTGCCATCTGCAGCAAGCGAGCGATTCCCACAGGGGATGTCATGGCAGCCATGTTCAGGTATTGCCCTCCTGTGCTCTCCATCGTCTCCACAGATGCAGTTAAGGTTCCCCCCCCAAAGTGTCCTTTTGTCCTGAGTCAGGTTCAGGATCAGCAGAAGCTGAAATCCCCTCCTGGTCCCTCTGTGTTTCAGTGCAGAATTACAGCCACAAGGACGTCCCTGGCTCTGCCCCCAGCTGCGATCTCAGGGCAGCACCATCTCTGCTCCCAGGTCCCAGACCTACCCCAGGCTCTGTCCTTTATCCGTCTCCTTTCCCAGCGATGGCCGAAGGGATCTCTTTCTTCCCCCAGCTTGGCACTTACTCCATTTGAGCCCTGCAGCTGTAGCGATCTGTGCCGTCGTTCACAGGAGCCCAGGAGTATAAATAGGGGCTATATTAATAGTTCTGGAATGAGTCCTGCCCCCCTCGATGGCAATGAGCTGCTGTTATTTAATAACTCCAAGCCCCATCAGAAGCTCTCTGCAGCGCTGGGGTCCCTGGAGAGGCGGGGTCTGTCCGTGGAGCTGAGCCAGGATCCAGCAGCACCGCGGGATGTGGAGCTGGGTCCAGCAGAGACCCCCGAGCAGGGCCAGGAGCCCGTGGACATCACTGTAAAAAGCTTTAGGCCAGAGGCTCCGGTAAAAGCTGACTCACTTTGCTGCATTTGGGCTGTAGCCGCAGTGAATTCACCTGCTGCGAGAGGCCCCGCCGTGCTCTGCGCTCCGCTGACAGCTTGTGGCTGGGGAGATGCCCAGCAGCATTCCTCCCTGGCTCCTGCAGCTCTTCCCTGCCTCTCTTTTACAGGAAAGTTATTCTCTATCTCTGAATGCCAAGCCCAGATACAATTTTTAAGAAAAAAAAATTTAGAATTGCTTTGACCTCCTTATCTGTATTTTCTAACTGCTGCGTTTACCCCCCCACCTCTTGCAGAAGTTTTTCCCCTCTCAGACAGAAAACACCAGCAATAAGATCTGTGCATACAAACACTGTTTGATATTTCCCAGTCTTGCCCCTTTTTGCTACTGGTCCCATACAGCGAGGTCACTGGGATGAACCCAGAGGTGCCAACTGGGGAAATTCTACCCATTGCACAAGTGGAAGTTGGAGAGCTGGGTGTGACGCCTGGGCTACAGATTCCAGTTTCCAGCTATGACTTAAAAACACATTGTATAATTTTTCTAGTAAATGAGCCAAGTTCCCCTTTAAAAATACTTCTGAAACATTCTGAAAGACCGCTGCAATGGCAAATTAAATGAAAAAAAAAGCAATTCCTGACTCCACATCCCCTTCCCTTTGCCTTTTAGAAATTAACCCTTGGTTTTAGATTTAGGATTCATTTACCTGTATACACATAACCAGCTCTGCAAAAAGTATTCCAAACTTGCTTCCTAGCAGGAATCCACAGCTGGACACAGCTCGGAGCACAAGCCACATCCATAGGGCCACAGTCCTGCTGTGGGGATCGTGGACACTGCTTGAGTCCCCAAACTTTTACCCCAACCCCAAAGGAGCCAAATGTCCCCTGCACTGAGAGAGCCTCTGAACTTAGTGGCATGAAAACTGCAATCAAAGTAATTTTACCCAAACACCCAGTCACCAGACTACAGAGGGTACTGGTGATCCCTGCACTGCCATTAGGGAAACTCCTCTGGAAGTTTCCATCCCTGGGCCCCTGCTGGAAGCACCACTCCTTTCCCTTTTAGCTACTTTTATATGAGGTGTGCACTAACCCCACACAGGAGATGGGCAGTCCCCACTGAAAAGTAACCAAATGGCTGTGGTTTTGTTGGGTTTGGTTTTACTCACCCAAAGCAATGGATGTGACAAACACCATCACCATTCTCACCTGGCAAGCCCAATCCTGAAAGTGCATGGAAATCTAAAACTGGGCTCCAATTTTCTCTGTCCAAACACTCTATATAATCATTTCCAGCAGTGCAAACAAATGCAGAGGGTGCTGAGGGCCCTGCAGGAGCACTGTGATGATGCTCCTTGCACGGGTCTGTCACCTCCAGCCTCTTGTGGTACCATAAAATGCTTTTCCCACCCAGAAATAATCTCTGCTCCCTCCAGCTTCACATCCCTTACCTGCCCCCCATTACACTACAGGGGGGGATTCTCCCTCAGAGCTGGGTGTGTTTGAAATAAGAACAATAATAACAACAAGAACAAAAATAAGTTGGTGACTGTCTTATCTCCTCTGCCTTTTCTGTTCCAAAAACTCCCCATTGGGGCAAACACTTCCCACCAGAACAAAAGCCTCTGCTGCAAACCCAGATCTCCCTGTGCCTTGAACTGCAATATCCCAAAAGCTGGGCAAACCACAGCCAAGTGACAATGCTGTCAGGTACACAAACACCAATTCTGGGGGTGAGAAACTGTGCTGAGACCTCATACAACCTCTCAGCAGCACAACAAGGACACTGGACACTGCAGGGGGACACAAAGGTCTAATTATTACAGAACATTGGCCTCTCCCAGGCACAAGCAATCACAAGGATAACCCATCCCAACGAGCAGCATTTACAACTTTACAGACATACCTATGGTTCTCTGGTCAGCCCTTATAAATAGCGTTTTACATATTAAAATAAATATGTCCACGTTGCCCGAGTAGCAAGAGGTTTTCTTCGTTATTTTAAAAAAAATATGTTACAAAACAATATCATTTATATTTCTTGCTTAGTTTAAAAAAAGTTATAATAAAAAAAAAAAAAGTCATTTTATAAAATAATACAGAAATAAGTTGAATACAAGAGTGTCCATCCCTAGCACGTGTTCTGGGTTGGTTTGATGTGACTCATGGGGAGATGCCAACCTCCAGGAAGCCACGTCATCATTCCTTCACTTCTGGTTGGACAGAAGAAATCCAGTGCTATCTTGTCTCAAGTCTATGATGTAAAAATTCATGGCAAAAGGAAGAAGTCCTAGATGTGGGGAAGGTTCTCACTGCTGCTATTTATGGCTTTGCTGCTCCCTGTGTAAGGTTGCCTTGTGTAACACAGGACGTGACCAGCCAAAATCCAGCCCTGGTGTTTGGAGGCAACGAGTCCCAGCAAATACTGTGAGCAAGAAAATGCCTTTTCCTGTTCTTGACACATCCTAAGTGTGCAAGAGTGTGGGAGCATAGAGGTTTGTGTGGGTGTGAGCGTGTGTCTGCCTGCGTGAGCGTAAGGGATAAGATTAGAAAGTGTGGAAGACGAGCCTGGAGTCTCCCCCCAAAGCTCAGCACTTGCCCCCTCCTCCTAGTTGCCACTGCTGAGCATCCCCAGGAGTTTGCTGGGCTCCAAGCCCTGCTGCTGGGCCATCTTCTGAACATCGAACCCCATGTGCATGAGGAACTGGATGACGTTCATCTCCTGCCCTGTGAACTGGTCCCTGATGGTGGGGCAGGAGGGGTTGCAGTGGGGCCAGGGGCAGCTGTCGATGAGGTGGATGGGGCAGCCCTTCAGAGGTGCCTTCCCGTTCCTGTTGCTCTCATGCAGGCTCCGATCCCAGCAGTGCAGGGCACGGGGCAATGATGTCCCCTTCACCTGGATGTCTGTCCAGTGGCTGAAAAGACAAAAGAGCACCAGGGAAGTTGGTGGAACTGGGGCTGCAGAGGGGCTCCTTCCCCAAGCACTTCCTCTGATCTTCACAAGATCTGCAAAAGCACTCACTTGCGTGTGATGATCTCGTGGGACAGACAGGAGGGAGCAAAGCTGGCACTGAAGGGAAAATAAAACAAGGATTAGCTCTTGGAAAGAGAAACTCCTGCTCAATAGAACCTTCCACACTAGGTAGAGTGTGGAATTTCTGCCCCTGGCAATATCTTTGAGAGCAGAGATGACTGTCATGAGACAAAACCCAACTGGACAGGTAACTGTGAAGCTGGAAATAATTTTGCACTTATTCAGAAATGAAAAATCAAGATGTTCAATGTAGAACAACTAATACCTACCAAATTGACTGTAGATTTTTGCAGAGAGCTGAGAAATACTACTTGGATACTGATAGGAAGGTCTCTCAGAAATAAATGTGCTGGGTTTTCCTCAATGAAACACTTACGTCACGTCCTTCAGGGTATTCCTCAGCTCCCTGCCCAGATTCTGGATGTAGAGCCACTGCCCCTCCTGAACAGGTTGCCCAGTGAGATGCACGTTGTCCACAGTGAGCTGAGCCTCATCAAAGAGCCACTGGACAACAAAGACTGGACCTAGGAAGAAAAAACATTAGGATTTCCTTAGTTAGCCTCAGATCCAGAGGAAATGCTGGAATATATTGTATGTCTCTCCTTTGATACTTACATCGAAGAGTGGGGTAAATCTTATACCCAAAAAAGCAATTCCATTCCTCCCCTTCTTTAAATTGCAGCTTACAGCGTTCAGGCACAATCCCATTCCAGTACCTACAAGACAAAGCAAAGACAAGAATGAAAGTCACAGCACAGCCTTAACCACAACCTTTTCATTCTCCTGTCTACTTTGGCTCTGGTTCCAACTCACTGAGCTCTTTCTTGGCTCCATTGTCCCACATTATAGAGCATCTACAATTGTACACTTTCTTTTGTGTGTAATTTTAATTATTGTCTTTTCCAATAAAATCACTGAAAAAAAAATCAATCTAGATGAACAGGCTGCACAGAGGGCATCCACATATGCCCCCTCAATTCCTGGAGGTGTTTAAGGCCAGGCTGGATGAGGCATTGAGCAACCTGGTGCAGTGGAAATTGTCCCTGCCCATGGCAGGGGGGGTGGAACTAGATGATCTTTAAGGTCCCTTCCAACCCAAACTATTCTATGATAAATATTCTGCAAGTAACCAAATTAATGCAGATGGAAGAGGACATCTTCTCCATGCTCTAAGCTCTTATAAAGTCGTATGTCAGAGTATCTCACTATACCTTATTCCTCTCCTGATGGCTTCTGTTGGAGCACAGGTTATGGTGTCGATACAGTCGGTTCTGCGATACTGTTTGTTATCCAGGAACCATCCAGAGTCTGCCAGGCCACGAACCTGAATGCCCTGGTAGCCCATCTCCTCCAGCTGCTCGGCCACACGGTCCACGTTCAGGAGCACTCCTGTGCCTCCAGCACTGCAAGGCAACACTCCCACTGTGGTCACTGAGCAGGCACAGCCTCACAGACTGAACCAACCCTCTGTGAACAACCTCCTGAGCCACAGGACAGCCCTCTGCTAACTTGCTCACCAGACAGTCATTTCCCTGCTTGTGCAGCAACTGGAAATAAAGTCAGAGCTGAGTAACAACCTGATACCTCAGAGATCAAATCCTGCTCTTCCTCTTTCTCCTGGGAGATAAATACACTTCACATTTGCAGGGGGTTTGGCTGCTCAAAACCCAAAGGAACCCAAATCTAATGACAAGAGGAACACAATCTGGGGTGTGGGCCAAGAGGAGGCAGCATTCTTGATGCAGGGAAAAAGGAACAAATTCCTTCCCTCCTGCAAAGCTTCTGCCTTGCCACTATTTCCTCCATTTTCACCTATGTGCACCTGGACCAAAAGCTGAGGAAATAATGTTCTATCATCCCCAATTGTATGGCTGAAAACTGAGAAAGGACAGAAGGCTTGCTGTACCCCAGAATCTGTCTTTCAGGATCCACTGAGACCTCCTCCCCAACAGCTTTCTACTGTGCAAATCTTTATTCACTTCAGGAAACCCAGTACCCACCTGCTCCCTGCCAGCAGCAGCACCTTGGCTGTGCCAAGACCTTTTCCCACCAGCTCCTTTATAACCTCCTGAATGATCAGTGCTCCCATGAAGGCATATTCATCTGGAAAAGAGAGATCATCGTCAACACAGTTCTTTCCTCTCCAGGCTAAAAATTCTGTTTCCTCTCCACAAATGCTCAAGTATCTCACAAAGGGATCACGAGGCTAAAAACAGCCCACTTTGTCCACCTCTATTAAGCACATCTGACAGGAAGTAATCCCACCCACACACAACTTGTTTCCCTGAAAAATACTGAGCTGAGAGGGAAGAGAACACACAGTAACACATCATGGAGCATCTTAGACCAAATGAATTTGTCCACAGTTGTGCACATCAGCAGTAATTTCAACCTGGACAAAGAAAACCATCCACAAACAAAGAAGAACTAAGCCCCTGGTGTTTCTACAGACATCACTGTACCTAGACACTGGTCCCACTTAAACTGGGAAACCCAGAGACACAGGAGGTAGAACAATCCATGTGCATGAAATCCAGCTTAATCTGGAAGAGGAGTCCTTTAGGCAGGCTCCCAGAGTTCCATCACCACTGAAACAACAGCCGTTTCCCAAACAAATGCACATGTCAGCTTCACCCTGACACGTGACAGATCCTGTCAAAGGCCAAATATCCTCAGAAGTCTGAGACCAAATTGCAAAGCCAAAGTCACAAGCACCAAACTACAGCTCCTCAGCTACACCATTAGGTTCACCACGTGCTGGAATGTGCAGATTCATCTCAAAGCAATCCAATTTGTCTAATCCTTGCATAATGCAGCAGTATGGGCTCTCTGCAAGTAGTGGCTCTGAACTGTGTCAGAACAGCCTGAGCTAAAGAGATCAGGATGTTTTATCTGGAAGTAGCTCGATATTCTTTCGTGCCCTTCGGCAAGAAAAAGCCTGTTCTTCATTCATGTAGTTTCACAGAAGTCTGGCCACATCCTTTAATGTGTGATGTCTGAGGCAGCAACAGCCCATCAGCAACACTCACTTTTCTCGGACTTGGAAGAGGCTCCACTCCAAACATCACTTGAGCAATAAGGGATGAATCTGTAAGAGAGAGCTGTGTGAGCACTGATGTGCCTTTGACACGCAAGGAGGGGTGAGGACAAGGTCGAGTAACTGGAGAAAATCAAACCCTGGAGAGGGGAGAAAGGAAGAATTTTTTGCCCACACAGAGAACTTACCTTTCTGCACACAACTGACAGTTACAACTGCTCTGAGTTTTCTCCTGGGTGGTTTTACTGGGTCAAATCAATAAATTATGTCTTTTACCCATCTGGTTGAAGCATCAAGCTCAGTGGACAGAAAAATGGGCCAGGATTTTGCTTTTAGCTGTCCACTGATAAGGGAAACAGTCTGCCACAGCCAAACTCTCTGTGCTTCAGATTTTCACACAAAAAATGAGGAGACCCACTCCCAGCAGTACCTGCTACTGCAGCTATTTGAGCTCTCCCAGTTTGTCTCCATCAGACCCCACAACTCAAGAGAGACTGGACTAAAGTTTCTCCAACAACACTTGTTAGAGATGAACTAGAACAAACGGGGAAAAGTAGGATTTCCTCTCACAAGTGTTATTCTGCCTCTGCAGCAGAGCAGGGCAGGAGATATAAATCCATTCCCCTTGTTGTCCCTCCTTACACCATGTTGGCGTTCCACCAGTGGGGATTTTCTTCTGGTTGTGATGACAGGATCCCGGTTCCTACAGAGGGGCACAAAGAAAAAGGGAGGTAGAGATGAGTCTGTGACCCCAGAGAGACCATGTGACCCCATGAAGCATCTCCCAGCACTCAGAAAACAGGGTCACAATGGAACAGCACTGCTGGGGAAGCACAAAGGATGCTTCTAACCATGCCCCCAGGCAGGTATGACTTTCAGCATTGGGCTCATGCCGGAGATGATGTCTAGAACCTCTAGACAGAGAAAAATGTGACATATACTGGAAATTAAGTACTTTCCAAGAACTAAATCCTGGCAGGTGAATATCAACACATCCAACTGTGTGAGTGATGGGAGGTTTAAATACTCGGGAAGATGAGGCACAACGCGCAAGAGTGAAGAGAGAATCTCATCACTTTAATGCCGCAGGGCATCACAAAGCCACGCAGGGGTGACTTTGGTGTGACTGAAAGATGCTGCAAAGGCTTCACAGGGAGATCTCAGCGCAGCTTCAGGGTGTAAGGGCTTGGCTCTGGGGAGAAGCCAGACCCGATTCCTCCCCGCTCAGTCGGGCCCGTCCCTCCGCGGGGTCACGGAAGCAGCGACGAAAAGCAACGGCCCCGACAGCGCGGGGAGGGGACAGGGCTCACCGAACCGGGCCGAGAGAAACACCGAGCCCCTTTAAACACTAAACGGAGCCGCAGGCCAGAGCCACGGCGGGTCCAGCAGCGCAGGCCGTGGGGACAGGCAGCAGGTTGGCCGGGGACAGGGACGGGGACAAGCAGGACCCGACGGCAGGGCCGCGGCGGCTGCAGCCGGTGGAACCCGCGCCACGTGGCCGCGCTCGACGCCACGCGCCGGTCACGTGGCCGTCACCCGCGCACGCGAGGACCCCGCCACCGCCTCAGCCCCGTCCCGCGGAGGGGGACGTCGTGAGACTTACCCACGCGTGTCGCCGGCCACTCGCGGGAGCTCATCAGCCGTCGCACGGTGTCGT
>VZTY01000735.1:98679-114966 GCA_013400935.1 Turnix velox | reverse complement strand
TTGTGTTTGTTACTCCCACAAATCTCAAAGTGGGAAAATGCACATCCCTGCAAACAGAAAGTCCCTCAAAATTCTTCCTTTAAAACAGATTTGCCAGCAGATGTGCAATAGAAAATAGAGAGAATGACTTTCACCACACTCTCATGTCTTCTCAGGGATGGGGGAAGGAGTTTCTCAGTACCTTTTTTATGATCTGCCACTGACCTCACTAATGTCCCACATTTGGTCCCAATGAGATATTTCCATATGACTAATGAATCTGTAATTTGAAGGCATGAGTGGTTTTGGTTAATTATTTGTTGCAGTGGGTGAAATATTCCAAATATTCCAAGCAGGTTTTCTTCCCGTGGCAAATGTTATATGCCCCTACAGTCTGTCTTCTCCTGGTGCTTGAAAAGCAACCCAACATTTTGCCTTGTACCAAGCTGACATCTGGGTTTGTGTGTGTGTAAGCACAAGAGATGGCCTGAACTTAATTATACAGGGAACAAATCCTGCATTTTTTTTAGGTGGCCAAGAGGTCGCTCCTCAAGGGGACGATTTAAACCTGATTTTTCAACATGCACTTGATGCTTGCAGCAGCCTGTTTTGCTGGGGGCATTTACTGGGGTGCCATTAATAACTCCTGGCAGGGGCAAATTCCTTAAGAGAGCCATCCTGTAAGCTGCCTTGTGCACAAATCATTTTTCCACTGGGAGGGCTGGAAATCTGGTGAGAGGGAAGGGGGGAGGGCAAGGGGCTCCACCAGCTTGGCTGCCTGAATTGCAGGAGGACATTAAACCTAACGATCCTGGAGGGGAAAGAAACCATACACAGCTCAGATGTGGGAATGAGCCAGGATTTCCTGTTCATATGCCTCTTTTAGAAGGTTGCTCAGGCTCTTCTCCTCCTTTTTATCACCAACATTTTCTTTGTCTGCCACCAAAGCAATAACATGGAGGCAGATACAATGGGGCAGATGTTCCCCCTGCCCCAGCTGCTGAGGCTCTGGGCCAGAAGACCCCTCGGTGGTGCTCTCCAGCTCCAGCAGAACAATAAAGAAGATTTTACAGCTGTCGAGGGGACAGGGGGGAGGTGGGGAGGCAGAGGGAGAACAGCTTGAGTGCCCATGGGCCAGCCATAATTTCTCCAGTGGGTCTTTGCTGACAGGTTTAGGATTAACAAGTGAGCTCTGTTCCCAGGCATTTACCCCTCTGGATAAACTGGCCTGTTTGTTCTCAAGGGTTTATTTTACCCTGCAAAATATGGCATTGCCAAACAGATGTAAGCTTGTTCCTAGAAAGGCCAAGTTATAGCTGAAGCTGCATCTCACAAGAGGCTTTAAGCCCTCGGAATTGTTTGGAAATGCTACAGTATTCCTCCGACCCTTTTCAGGGCAGTTTTTTCCCACAGACGTGCCGGTCGATTCTTTTATGGCTCTGTCCTTTGTCAGGGATGAATTAGGAAAAATAAACTCACAAACAAAAAAGTGGAGGCCCAGCACAGAGATCCTCTTGCTTTCCAATGATTAAGAAGCATTTTACAGCTGCAGGGGGAGGGAGAAGGGGGGGAAGAAGAAAACAATGTGTCCCCCTGCGTTTTTCTTCCCTTTATTTTCAGCTCGGTGGGTAATGGTAGGGGGGGAAGGGGAGCAGAAAAAGAGAAAAAAAGAGGAATAGAACAGTCTTATTATTTCTAAAGGCTTCTTTTTCAAGAGACTGACACAGAGAGTTTTATGATGGGTGCTGCAGAAAGCCCCCACCATGTCACTTGCAGGGTGAGGTGATGAGGAAGGGGAAGGTGGTGAGGAGGAAGGGTTCAAAAATGAGTGCTGGGTCCTGATGTGAGTTTTTGGTGGCCAGCATCTTGCTGTAGTCACAAGCAAAGATTTGACAAAGGGCTAGGACTGGGGATCACCACCAACCCACAGCAAAGTCCCTCAGGGCAGGACAACAAGGAGTCTGCCTTTTACCCCCTCCATCCTCATCCCTCCCCAGGCAGGGGACATGATGAATTGATAGTGGGGGCAGAAGAAGCTCTGCCCCAATTCCTCTCTTCTGCAGGAAGGACCCAATCTCTACCTCCAAAGGAGCAAAATAGCCTTCAAATTAAATTGTGGAGATACAGAGTCCCTTCATGAGACACATGTACATTTGTAGTCTTGGGTGATGACCTGCCCTTGCCAGCCATCCTATTTTTCTCCTCAGCAGCAGATCAAGCACCAAGCACATTGCCAGAGCTTTCTCCCCTTGCACAATCTTGGAGGGGGATCCCATCTCACCCTCAAGCTCATCTGGAAGCTGGAAGCTCATCATTAGCTGGAAGACAGAAAGCACCTGGCCCCTGATCCTGAGAACCTCAACTGCCTTGTGTCCACCCAGCACCCTGTCACCACCACCTTTTGGTGTGGGTGCAGAAGAAGGAGGCAAGATGCCAAGAGTCTGGTCTGCAGGTTCCATACATAGCAGAGGTTACACCCCAGTATCCAAACTCCTTGCTTATCTTTAACCATCCCTCAAAGATGCCTTCACTAGTCTCAGATGTACAAAGTAGTTTGAAACCAAGAAATTGTCCAGGAGGAGGTGGTGTAAAAGGGGTTAAATATTGACCAAGGCTGGTCAGTGGCTTGGATTTTAGGCATGATAAAAAAAAGAGCAGGAAGGCTTTGTGTGGAGATTGTTCTTGATCTCAATAGGTACCAGAGTGAATTGCCATTGCAAGAGGACTGTGTGAGGATGGAGATGTAGCCTAGGGAGAGTAAGGAAAAGCCTTTATTTCATTCCAAGGTAGCAGAGCATCTTTGTGAAGATATTTCTACTTTAAACAAATCTCTATGTGACATGGGCCTCAAATGACCAAAGAACCTGGACTACACACAGTTCCCTAGTTGCAGTCCTCAGGAAACCAGCAGAAGGTGACCTTTTTCCTAAAACTTCAGTACCTTTTCAGACATCACAAAATTCCAGCCCAGGAAATGGGGATTAATGTTCTCTGAGTTTGGTGTCTAACAAGCCTTAGCTTCTTACCTGAGGACCTGCTCCTCTGACCTCACACACCCTGATTTCTCTTCACTGGCAGGAATACTCCCACAAACTCACACACCTGGGCATGAGAGCCATGTTGCTTACTCTTTATGATCCTTCCAACATGTTCTTTGGTTTCCAGGGGGATTTAACTCCCCAGATAAAAGTTAGATTAAAAATTCCTTTGTTTCAGTGAGTCCAGATGCTTGGAGAGGGCCAGAACAGCATCCCAGCCCCATGACACAGTGGGATTTGGAGATAGGCAGGATCCCCTTGACAAATATGAGAACCCAAAGACCCCTTTGACATTGACAGGCTTTACCTCACTGCCTGGTACCCTTTGAGTAGGGCAGCAGGACAAGAGCATTTCAAAGCACACGTAGGTGCTGAAGAATTTTATTAGCAGCATCAGCCAACATTTCCACTTGCTTTGTGTTTGCTGTTGGAAAAGTAATAACAGCTTTGGAGAACCTACTCAGGAGAGAAAACAGCTCTTTCCTAGGCACCACGCTGGGATTCTGCTTTGAGTAACAACATTGCATGCAGGAATGGAGTGGAAAGGGGCTGCAACCCCAGGAGGAGCAGGGATTGCTTATATGAACCTACAGAAAGGGCTTGGATGGGACAGGATGAAGGAGAGGAAAGTGTGGTATGATTCCATATCAAGAATAGACTCCAGCTGTTGCTCTCTAGCTGCCTGTGTCAAAGTCTCCTTGGGGAAGTAACTTTATTCATCTCATGGGACAAATAAAACAAGTAACTGGAAAAAATACAGGGAACGGTCTAAGTTTTGGCTGGGGACAAGAGAGATCATTCAGCTCTCAGCACAGAGTCCTCCTAGGGCAAGAGAGGATTTGTAGATGCACTGGTGTTTACTTCTATTATCAAGGAAACCCCAGCCTCTTGCAGTTTCCTGGCTGTTGAAATGCAGAAGCTACTTTGGGACTATGGAAAACACAGGGTTATGCTCCCTATAACCCCTTAGAAACTCCTAAAATAAGGATTTCCCTTAATAAGGATTTCTTTGGTCTTGTGTCTGCACCTCTCTTGAGTCTGACTCATTTCTGGAGATGAAGAGGGAGACAAAGCCAAGAGCTGAGAGGACAGAGCATCTTGTCTGACAGATAAAGGGGACAGAGCATCTTCTCTGACATCTTCTGACAGACCCTCACCCCACAGCTCCCCTGGTCTCATAGGGGTTTGGTCCCACCTCTCTCCCTGCTCAGCAATAAAGGCAGAGACCACTCAAAGGGCATCATGGGGCACCACCAGCTTTGTCTTTCTGTCTCCTTGCCCCCTTCAGCAGGAGAAAGATGGAGAAACTAATCATGCCTTAAGTGTCCTTTTCTACTGGTGGCTCCAGATGAAGATCCCTGGTGAACATTACAGCCAATCAACCCAAGAAGCTGGCAGGAAAACACAGAGCCTCAGCTCAGCATATTTAATCATTTGCTTTAGAGCACTCTACCTGTCAAGGCAGGTGTGGGAGGAGGTGATGAAGATGATCTCACTCTAAGGCAAGGTGTTGGGCTCTCCTGCAGCAGTGCAGTTCTTCTGAGGCAGCCAGGCAGCCTGGCTGGTTTTCTCCTTGCAGGACACTCCCAAGGCAATGAGTCTCTGCATTTCTTCAGCATGTGTGCCTGTACCACCTGTGAACACAAGCAGTGACATGCAGCTCACAAGCAAGACACCTTCCTGATCCTTCTGCCTGAACATCACTGCTCCTTTCTGCCTTGTCCTTCTAGAACCTCACTGACTGCTGTTCCACACAGAGGAGCTGCTCCAACAAACTTTCCCACTCCTTGCTGACATGAACAAACTACCAAAGCAAATTCATGACAAAAGTGACAGGGATGAGGCATCACTGCCTCAGGCTCTATATATTCCTTCCACCTCAAGAAAAGGTCCTCTGGCCACCCTTCAAACCAGCAGAAGCAAACAGGTGCCATGCAAGGAAGAGGGTTGGACCAAAGGCCTCCAGAGATCCCCATCAGAACTGGAAAAGTCTTGTCCAGTCTGATTTTGAGTATCTCCAAGAAAAGAAGAACAGCCTCTCTGAGCTAAACCACTCTCCCTGTGATTTTCTTTTTTTTTTTTGAGTCAGAACTTGCCTCTCAGCAGCCTGGGCTTGTTGCCTCTTGTCTTTTTGTGGCAGCCCTGTGAGCAAAGTGCTGCTCTGTCCTCTCTGAACCCTCTCTTCAGCCAGTGAGATACAGCAATTAGCTTTTGCTCTCTTTTCCCCCATGTTGAACAAATCCAGCTCACATCTCTCACTATCACATGCTGGTTATTAACCAGATCTTTCATTAAAAGATTCTGGTGTCTCAGCAGCAGAGCATGATTTTTAGTTTACAGCTCTGTGTCTATTTCCAAGAATATTTTACTGGCCTGATGTACCAAGCTACTTAAACCCTTAAATGAAATCATCTCTGCTGCAGATTACAGCTTGATAATTAACCCTTCACAAAACTACTATAGCTGAAGTCTCAAAGTACCAAAGTAGCCCTGAGGAAGAGCAGAAGGCTTATAGGAAAAGAACAAGAGGGATCCAGATCACAGTTTTGCTTGGACATCATGAGCCAAGCTGTTGTATTGCTTTCAGAGCAAGTGGACATTAAAACTGAGGACACTCCCACTCAAATAAACTAAATTTGGAATTTAAGTGCAGCCCAGCTCTGCAGAGCAGCTCTGTAAAACTGTCATCCCTGTTTATTGTCTCTTGTGAACTCCAGATGAAACTCATCCCACCAAAGAAAGCTGTTTTCCAACAGGCTTTCTGTAAATGGAGGTTCTTTTTCCTTCATCCAGCAGCTCTGGAACAAAGGGAGCAAATCTACCTCCCCAGGCACTGTGCAACAACTGGGGTTTTGGGATATCCACACAGCTAGAATCTGCTAATCCATTATCTTGCTTCATGCTGGATCCATTTTTCTCCTCCAGCATCCACCTGTCCCATGGGTCAACTCAGCCCCAGGCAGGTGCTGCTGGTGTGGCTGCTGGGGGGCATGGGAGGCAGTCAAGAACAACCCTTATCTTCACCAATAAACCAGTCACTCCCTTTTTATCTACCAGAACAGCAGTGGATTAAAGCCTCTTTACCTTCAATACTGGGATTTTTCAGGGAAGCCTCAGAGAACCAGGAGCCAGTGCACTACAGGCATTCAAAGGCAAATGAGTACATGGCTTCCTCCAGCATTTTTTTTACTTTCCCAGCCTGCAGCAAGCAGGGCCCAGTTCTGACCCTTGAGAGGATGCAAAAGCACAACTGGTGCTGGTTTTATCCAGTGTTTTTTAAAACTTGAACCACACTTAAGTCACTTTGTTGGTTCACACACACTAATTTGTCCTGAGAACAAAGAGAAAGCATTCCCTGTCTCCCCAGTCATCTCCTTTACTTCAAACTTGCTGTCTTTTTAAGTTGCTGATTAAATCTTAAGTCGAAGACCTCAGCCAGGTCTAAGGGTGAGCTGTGCACATCAAGAAGGGGACTTGATTAGGAAAATTGACCTGTGCTGCCAGCTGCAACAGGTGACAATGGGAATGTATGGATGGACTAAAGCTGTAAAGGAGCAGCAGCCAGTTTGAGGAATGACTCTGCAAAGCTGGGGCAGAGCTGCTCCTTGCTCACAGCAGGGAGGCTGGGAAACAGCAGCTCCTCCAGGGAATCAGCTTTCAAGATCCAAGAGATTGTGTTCCAGAGTAGACTAAGGAAAAAAGGAAGGTATCTTCAAAAACAGAAGAAAAATTATACAGGAAACAAACAAAAAGATTTAAAAATACTTCTTGTATCTGTCCACATTAATCAATCTGTCAAATATCTGCCAAAATTCTAAGATCCCAATCAGGACAGTCATGTAGGAGTAGGACTTTTCAATAGGATATGTGATGGGAGGACTAGAAATAAGGGATGTAAATTGGAAGAGGGGAGATTCAGGCTAGATATAAGAAAGAAATTCTTTACAGTGAGGGTGGTGAAACACTGGAAGAGGTTGCCTCTCTGGAGGTGTTTGAGGCCAGGCTGGACAAGGCACTGAGCAGCCTGATCGAGTGGGAGATGTCCCTGCCTGTGGCATGGGATTGGAACTAGATGATCTTCAAGGTCCCTTCCAACCCAAACTATTCTAGATTCTATGTAGCAAAGAATAAAATGCAGTGTTACTGGACAAGAGAAATAGCAAGATGCAGGCAGGTGAAGGTGGAAAGGAGCTGGATAATGTAATGTTGTCTGCTGAGTGAGGGTGCAAAACAATCCCAAAGAACCTCTCCTAAGCATTTTGCTGTTACCTCCTGTTTGCTCTGGGCACGATTTGATCAGTGCAGGAGGGATGGCAGGGAGAGGATTGCTCTCTTAGCTCGCTTGCCCTCTGCCGGATGCCAGGAGCTCTGCAAGCCCAGCAAAAATCCATCCAGAGCTCCAGAGTTCCAGCCTGCCCTTTTACAGCCCAGTGCTGTGCTTCTGTGGGGCTGCAAGCACTGGGAACTACAAGGGCAGAGGGTAGGGGAAAGCTCAATGTGTGCAAAGGGAGAAAGAGATGGAAAGAAATATAGAAAAAAAAAACCAAAAAAAGAATAAACATCTTCCACTTGCACCTCTCTGAATTGTTCAACATCTCAGAAAGAGATTATTGTAGCTCAGGTTCTCAAGATTTGGGTGTCTGTCTTCCTGAAGAAGATTAATTAATCCTGCTCTCTAAGATTTGCATTAACATGCCTAGAAGAGCAAGAAATGGATTTCAGGAGGGCATTGCTTTTTGTCCAAGAAGTGCCCTGCTCCATGGGGAGGAGATCGCTGGCACTGTAGGAAGACATACAATTTTCAAGCTCCTCTGGTTATTTTGCCACTCAAGAAGCAACACCCAGGCTTTGGGGGGAACCAGCCTGATCCAGCAGAGCATTAACACAAAAGATCTGCTGGGGAAGAGCTTCTGTGGCATCTCTTAATTTCATAGGACATGTCAGGGCATGGAGGAGCATGGGACCCAGCCAGGATTCCTGTATACACACACCACCAGCAGCTTGCACATGAGCTCCAACGAGGTTTAAATCATGCTCTGTGGGAAAATGTCAGGCCTGGACAAACTATTCACATTGAAAAAAAAAATCAAGAGTAAGTAAGTAGTGGTAAGGACCTGGAGAGGTTTGATAGGATGATCCTTGTGGTGCTACCCACTTTTATTGCCTGCCCTCACCCATACAGGCAGAGTCTTTCTCAGGACACCTTGTAGATCTGCTCAAGATCCCAATCAGGATTTGGGGATTCACTGGAAAACCCACCCTGGGGTGGCAGAAACAAGCCCCAACCATCTGGCTTCCCATACTCAGCACTGCTGCTTGAAAAATCACCATGGTTGCCCCCTACACCTACTTTTCTCCCACAAAAGCAAGTAGATGCTCCCTTTCCAGGACAGTGGTCACCTCTCACATGAGGACAAAAGGCATCACATCCCATTTGCTGCAATTTTGCCCAACAAACACAGTCATTACTGAAAGAAGAGCAACAGTGCAGCAAACAGAATGTAATGCTTGGTAAACCAGTTCACCACATTGGGCTGAACTGGGAATCATAGAATCATAGAATAGTTTGGGTTGGAAGGGACCTTAAAGATCATCTAGTTCCAACCCCCCTGCCATAGGAAGAGCTACAAGAGAGCAGCTTGTCCAAGCCCTCTCCTTGATCCCTTCCAAATTAACCAAACCAACCAGGACAGTGCAGCTTGGCTGGGAAGATGGTGGGATGAACACTTTGCAGGCTGCTGGACCTCCCCTGAGTGTAGACTGACTTGGGGAAGGAGGGAAGTTGCACTCCCTAAATCACCCCAGGCACCGGGAAACATGGCTTCTTCTCTCCTCCACAGTATCCCACAGCCAGAATGGAGGATCCCAAGGAGAACCAGTCTGCAGTTGGGTCTGGGTGCTGGCAATGGGACCAGGCAATATGGCTGCAATTCCTGGTCCCAGCTCCCCACTGTCACTGCTTTTGTACCTGGCTCATGGGATTACAGGGCACATGACTACTTTATTTGAGCTTGTCCCCAAAATGGGACACAGCTGCTGGCTTCCCCACTCACACATGAATAGAATACCCAGTTCACGTGCTCTAGGTGGATCAGAGACACTGTTCTGGTCCTGGTCACACATCCAGAACTTGAGCTTTTGGCAGGTGCTTTGAACATGAATAGGTCAAAGCTCTGGACACCTGCTTTCAAACCCACTCTTGGACTGTCAGCATGGCTGCTGTGAGCCCAGGGAGTGTAGGAGGGCTGAAATTCACACACTGGGACAATAAAGCCACTGTCACCTGGCAATAGGGGATGGCAATAAACTGTCGTTCCGTAGGAATGGCTCTGCTGGTGTGACTGCACCAGAAACTTCAGGGAGCCCAGCTAAAGCCACTCACAAATCACATCACCCCCCACCCCTGACCCACATAGCTCTGAGGGTAAAAGTCTGTGCTATTGCTCTGGCCAGAAACATTAGACATAACAAATGTATTTTTAAAACAAGGGGGAGGAACATTTTTCAGGCCTAGGGGGGTAGAGGATGTTGGCTTGAACTGCAGGAGAAAGTTCAAGGTCAAACCCTCCTGTGTGCAAACCCAGCTCCTCCAGCAACACTTTGCATTAGTGACAAAAATAGTGACAAATATCAGCTCCTGTTGTGACATCTTCTACACAACCACCTCTCATCTTTGGGCACAAGTTTTTGAAAAAAAAATCAGGCTGTGAAAGGGCTTTTACTCTTAGCTGGTGGGTTTTGTCAGTAGTAGGTTGATAGTTGGATTTGATGCTCTCAAAGGTCCCTTCCAACCTAAACAGCTCTATTATTCTATGATTCTATAAATTTTATCTGAGAATTTTGCACCAGAAAGCCAAATGACAGTGTCTTTCTCTCACCAAGATGTGGCTACATCAGCCCATGCTTCTCACTCAGGATCATAATAGGAGTTTTAAGCTTTGTGATCCTTCTTATCACCTCTGTTCCAAGCTTGGGACATGTAGATCATACATCAATAAAATGGATCACAATGAGAGTACCTCTGGCTCTTCTCTAGGGTTTTCTTCCCACTGAGAAGCCAACCTGAAAGATGCTGGGTCCTTCTCAAGGGACACCTATTCAAAACCCCCTTTCCTTGAGATGCCCCAAAGCCTTGTTGTCTGTAGTACTTGTCCCAGCCAACCAAAAAACCACTTTGCAGTTTGAGTTAAGTCAGTTAGNATTCTATGATTCTATAAATTTTATCTGAGAATTTTGCACCAGAAAGCCAAATGACAGTGTCTTTCTCTCACCAAGATGTGGCTACATCAGCCCATGCTTCTCACTCAGGATCATAATAGGAGTTTTAAGCTTTGTGATCCTTCTTATCACCTCTGTTCCAAGCTTGGGACAAGTAGATCATACATCAATAAAATGGATCACAATGAGAGTACCTCTGGCTCTTCTCTAGGGTTTTCTTCCCACTGAGAAGCCAACCTGAAAGATGCTGGGTCCTTCTCAAGGGACACCTATTCAAAACCCCCTTTCCTTGAGATGCCCCAAAGCCTTGTTGTCTGTAGTACGTGCTCCAGCCAACCAAAAGACCACTTTGCAGTTCAAGTCAGTTGACAAAAGCAAGAGCTAAAACTAGACTGAAGTCCTTTCTTGGGCCTCACTACCAACAGATGTAGTTTTATGGGTGGATTCCTGTCTTGATTTTTAAACTATATTACTCTCCTTTTCATTAGAACAGAGACAAATAGTCAACTGTAGGAAAGGAAGTGATGAAGCCCATCCCACTTTGTTGATCTCACTCATCTCCTCCAGCTTGGGCCACAGGTTAGATTTGTAAGGCAAAGTCTACCTTCTAATATGTTAATTCAGCATTTTAGCAAGTATTTCCTACAATGAAACCTCATCTTGTAGAATCATAGAATAGTTTGGGTTGGAAGGGACCTTAAATATCATGGAGTTCCAACCCTTCTGCTATAGGCAGGGACACCTCCCACTACCTCAGGCTGCTCAGTGCCTTGTCCAGCCTGGCTTTAAAGACCTCCAGAGAGGTGTAGACCTTCTTCCACCCTGGAAGAAATTCCTTGTGTACAGCAGATTAATCACCTTCCTTAGGCATGGTGGTCCTTTAATAGAGTAAAATATTTTCTGGACAAAATAACTGCATCAGGAGATGAACTTCACCACAGATGCTGAAATCTTGTGTGGCTCAAAGCATCAGCATAGTCATTTTTCTGCTCTGCTCATATTCAGTTCCTTGCCACCCTTAAAAAAAGATTGAGAAAGTTGTGTAATAGAGGTCTTAAAGTTTTGTTCTGATGAATTTACCTGTTCTTTAATTCAGCTAAACCTTCAACAGAGTATTTGTTACATGCTTGTCCCAAAGCTGGCTTCCATCAAGAGTTTACCCAGCTACCTGTGACTGCAAAGTCAACTTTTGTTCTCTTCTCATAGGTGTCCCACACACTTTCCAAAGGTTCTGGGGAGGCAGCCCCTTGGCATGATGGAGCAGAGCCCTGCAGCTGGTAGGGGAAGTTCTGGACATCTCACAGGAACATGCCATCAGGGTGCCAGAGTCAACACTTGTGACAACCTTCAACTGTGAGCAAGAAAAACACATCAAGGAGATCATAAAGGAGCACAACCCTATGTGCTCTCACCATGACCAGGTGGAATTACTGTAACAGGCTGACAATTTGGCTCCCCCAGTGCTAAAAGATCATGCAGTTCAGGGGGAAGCTGAATATGCAGTCCCCAAAGTGCTCCCCATCCAGGCAGCCCCACTCCTGAGGCAGGTTTCTCACAGATCTTCAGACCTCCTGGCTCAACCAGGGTCACCTCATCTCCAACAAAGTTCTTCACCCCAAGACTCTGCTTGCAGGAGATCTGATGGCCTGAGCCACCATGAGCTCTAGGATGCCCATGGAGACCAACCATTGCCTTGCTGGCCCAGAAGGAACAAATCCTTCCCTTGATGGCCTTGCCCTAAAGACACTAATCTCTTTCTGCTGGTGCCTGGTGATTAGAGAGCTGCTCCCAATGCCAGGTTCTCCTCCACAGCCTGTCTGTATGCTGGGACATGCTGGCTTCATGTCCAGATTTTTCAAATATTTTGCTTTGTGGGCTTTTTTTTTTTCAAGGTATTTTGCAAAAGGCACCTTATAAATTGCCTCAATAAATACACATAAAACCCTGGGTTTAATCCTTCCTTTCACATTCTTCTTTTCATTATTAAAATGTCCCCAACCTACTCACTCCCTCCCCACCCTGTGTTTGAGCCAGTCGAGTCCAACTTAAAATACTTTTGGCTTCTGCAGGAAGACTGGAAAATTAGGATTTTATTTCAAGGAAGCTTGTTTTGGACTCAAATCAGGGCTTGTAAAATGGTCAAACCAAAAAATGGCTGTAAGAACTCTCACATCAGGTGCAAAAAATAATGATAGGATGGTGGGATTTTCATGCCAAGGAGTCCAGTATTGTACTGGCAAGACTCCCACTCACCTCTACTTATTAGGGCATCCTGAATGGGGAAAAAGTACATAAAAAAGAAGAATAAATTCTCAGGGATAAAGAGAGACTAAAGAACATTGAGACATGGAGTGTGGATACAGCTTTGGGTACAGACAGATGGGAGGACCATCTCCCTTGTATGAGTCAAAAATGAGCCTGACTACTTCTAAAAGGTGGGTGCAGCCTTTACAAAAACCAGGTCAGATGGTCACTGGTTTGGAGTTAACTTTAGAGGAGAACCAAACTTGCTTTGGTTTCCTCATCACCCTAATTTTTGCATCACAGCCACCTAAACAACCCAATAACTATCTGTTTTCTCTAGCTTCCACCTTCTGTTTGCAACACACCTCTGCTCAGCTCCAGTCTCCAAGTGCTCTGTGCAATAACAGCATAATGGGATGAGCTAAGAAGGAGAAGAAGCAAAGGTCTAGTTGCCATGGTGGCAGTTTAGCCTGCACTGCCCCATGTTTGAACACCCATTGAGGTGTTCAAGACCAGGCTGGACATGGCACTGAGCAGCCTGATGTAGTGAGAGGTGTCCCTGCCTATGGAATTCAATGATCTTAAAGGTCCCTTCCCAACCAAACTATTCTATGATTCTGTGCTCTGCTGCTCCTCATAGATTTCCTCTGGCAGCCAAGAGATGGAGAGAGGCAACAAAGTACCAGAAGGGCATTATGTTCATTACTGAGTAATGCTTGAGTTTTCAGGATTTCCCCTGCCACTGGGTGACAGAGTCTCATCTGAAAAATGAGAATTAACCTTTTTTAATTGCATCATAGCCATGAAGCACAGTAGCAGACTCCTGCCATCCAGGGATCCAGGTGATGAGCCCCAGAGGGTAATTTCTATGCTCTTTAAGAAACACAGAGTTCCTAAAAAAAAGTTCAGGCTGGATATAAGAAAGAAATTCTTTACAGTGAGGGTGGTGAAACACTGGAACAGGTTGCCCAGAGAGGTTGTAGATGCCCCCTCTCTGGAGGTGTTTAAGGCCAGGCTGGACAAGGCACTGAGCAGCCTGATGTAGTGGGAGGTGTCCCTGCCTATGGCAGTGGGATTGGAACTTGATGATCTCTAAGGTCCCTTCCAACCCAAACTATTCCATTATTCTATGACAAAGGGTCTCATCCTCCAAGAGCACAAAGCAGCTGAGACCACACTAACACAGATTTTGTTCTTAGAACCCTAACCCTGTGGTTTAACTTTCTTAAGATTTACTTAAGGACCACAATGTTCTGGACAAGAGACCTTTGGGACCTCTTGGGTAAACGTGGGCATTTCTTGTATTCATTACCAGCCTCTGGCTGCATTAATACCTTAGCTATTTCATCACAGCCCTCTCATGCCTGTTAATACGTCTTTTGGACTCATTTCAGTCCACAAGCCTCCATGTCCCACTGTTTTGCTGAGCAGCTCTGTCCTTTTTCAGAAGGAGCTGGTCACTGTGATCTGGAGGTTAAAGCCCTAGAGGGCTGTGCATGCAATCTTTGGCCTCCATCCCTGGCTTGCTGCATCCCAGGCACCCCTTTTTTCCCTTTTCCATACCTCAGAGCCTGATGGAGGAAATGTAATGGCATCAGGGAGTCCTGGACTGTGATGTTTTCTGGAATGGGAATTACCTGTGCATAGACACTTTGAGGAGCATCTAAAGTTCTCAGTTCTCCACTGGTAGCCCAGGACATCATGGCAGCAGTGAGGGTAGGCACAACATGGTCTCAGTCAGCCACATCCATCTCTTGTGAAGCTTTACTGGTAGATCTGAAAAGCAGAGAGATCAGGTTGTTTCATCCTACAAATGAAGGGATAAAACCTGCCTTTTTGACACAAGCTTAACTATTTAAAGATGGCTGCAGGCCAAAACAGAGCTTTTGTCTTCAGGGTCTAAGAGAAGAAAGATCTAAGTGTCATTTTCCTGGTGTTTTCCTGGAATTTCCTCTGTGGAAATAGTTTGGTTGAGGGAGATCTTGCAAGCAGAGCTAAATCAGCCAACCCAAGCCATGTATTCAAGAGAACCAAGCCCTGAGACCTTCATGGTGATGACCTTCAGTGCCTTCTACAGGAGGAAGGTGCATAAAACAGATGAGGACCAGAGACCAGTGTCTTCTCCCATGTTGTGGCCTCCCTGCTTGTCTTCCAGGGCAACCATTCTCCCCTCACTCTTGGAGGTGCAGAAAAACTCTTGTTCAACCTGGGGTTTCTCATCTTTGTGCAAATAAATTGAGGCAAAAACCTGGTCATGGGACCTGGCAACTAAATCCACCAGGCTGGCAAGGTTTCGCAACCATCACCAAGCTCTTTTGTAGGGACCTTCTAGGCCAGGTGGCTTTGGTGTCACATGAGCATGGAGGTTTTGCTCCTCACTAAGGGTTTAAACAGTGAACAATTAGCTTTAGAAGAAAGATTGTTATAATGTTGCTGCTTTTCCCTGATAAAAAAACATCATTACCCTCTTTTTAACATGTTTCTCAGGCTTAGAAACGAAACATCCAAGGCATTCAGCAATGAGGGCACATGAACTCATTTTAAAAGAAAATAACCTCAGAATTGAGGTTATTTGTTCAGTTTCCCATTTAAAAAATAAAAAAAAAAAAGGGGAGAAAAATCCTGAGAGAGAGACGTGCCCTGTTGAAATGCTCAGTTTCACAAAAGGACTGGTTTTCATTGTAGAAAAACAATTTCTGCAAGGAAATTTAAAGTATGTCTGATGAGATAGTGCATATGAGGTTGGTTTAATAGGAGCTACTGGGTCTGGTTCTCTTATATTCTTACTCAGTCACACCCTTGCTGAAACTGTCAGTAAACTGCATCCTCTAACCAGTTAACTAAACAAGATTGGCATTTTGCTGTTTTTATTGTAGACAGGGATTTGTTGTTGTTCCTGAATGCCTTAATTTGCAATATTCAACAGCTTAACAATTTCCCCACGCCTTCTGCTCATTAACTGCATCAATGAAAGGAATGCATTTAATTCATATCCATCTACATCAAAAACCCGTGCTGAGTGACACTTTTTAATAGGAACAACATATTCAGCAGTAAGAGAAATGTCACAGTGCTTTCCAGGATGACAATAAGCTGGTAGATATTGGAGTTTTGAAAGCAGGGATAAGGCAAATTAAATGGAATTGTTCCTCCTCATGCCAAGACTGAAGCTGATGCATTGCCAAATCTACTATGGAGGGCAAATTAGAGAGGAAAAGCACTGAAAAATAGAAGGCTTTAACTTAATTTCCTCTTGCTCCAGACTGGATTTCAAACCACCTTCCCCAAAACAGCTGGGTCCATATGGAGAAGGCTCAGGGGGGACATCATAGTAGGTTATCAATACCTGAAGGGGGCTACAGAAAGGCAGGGGTAGGACTTTTTAATAAGATATCAGATGGGAGGACCAGAAATAATGGATGTAAATTGGAAGGGGGTAGATTCAGGCTAGAAATAAGAAAGAAATTCTTAATGGTGAGGGCAGTGAAACACTGGAAGAGGTTGCCCAGAGAGGCTGTGGATGCCCCTCTCTGGAGGTGTTTAAGGCCAGGCTGGACAAGGCACTGAGCAGCCTGATGTAGTGGGAGGTGTCCCTGCAGGGGGGTTGGAACTTGATGATCTTTAAGGTCCCTTCCAACCTGAACTATTCTGTGATTCTATATGTGTCCTACCCAAAGAGAAATCCTTGAAGGAACTCTTCCACCATGGAACACGTTTGTTTTTTCCTCAGCTCCAAATGATCATTCAGTCTGAAGTCTTACACAAAACACAAACCACAGAGCCTGCCCCAGTAATTCCTGTATGAATA
>VZTY01000735.1:77643-98073 GCA_013400935.1 Turnix velox | reverse complement strand
GAAAAGAAAAGAAAAGAAAAGAAAAGAAAAGAAAAGAAAAGAAAAGAAAAGAAAAGAAAAGAAAAGAAAAGAAGGAAAGGAAAGGAAAGGAAAAAGAAAAAGTGGAGGGCAATAAAAGTCATGATGAGTCAAGGAGACAATTACGTGTGAGTTAGGCCAGGCCCCCATCTCAGACTGCTGATTTTTTTTCCCTTCACCTTCCTTCTGTGTGGAGACTTCATTCTCTGCAGCACAGAGTGCTCTGTCATGCTCACCCTGAGGGCTGGATGCAGGCAGTGTCTCCTGCTGGTCCCCAGCCAGAGAAACATTCTCCCCATGTCCTCCCCTTCCCCAAATCCATGCCCATTTTAAGGTCAAGAAACTCCATTCCAACAGGAGGTGCTTGAGGAGAGCAGGGTTTCAAAGAGAAAGAGCTTTGCCATGTCAAGTAGAGGCACCTGCCAGCCCCCAGGAACACACAAGGAATTTTGACCTCACATAGTCAGATTTCCTAGAGCTTTAAATCTTTGCTGTTTTGTTGTTGTTGCTGCCAGTTCTTTGGCTCCCAATTTTCCACGTTGAAATGATGCAAGGTGGTAGCCACTGCCTAACTGCAAGTTATTAATTAGATGCCAAGGAGTCTGTGGGGCTGTGTCCTACATTACTAAATCAGTGGACTGGCTTTGATTTTCCTGCCCTGAGATTTGGTTTAGTGGCAACTCTGAATGGATTCCTAAAAGAGAAGGCACTTAAAACTCTATTGAGGGGGGAGAAAGGGAGGGGAAAACAAGAAAACCCCACCGCTGGTGATCTTGTAGCTGTTGAAACTCTTTCCTAAGAGCCTGGATTGCTGTTAAAACAAATACTAATTGTTCTTAGCTAGGGGCTGGCTAGAAATAGCCTGAGTGTGCTGCAAAACACCCATCTGATGAAATGAAGAAAGACTGGAGGCACTGGGGGCTGCCCAGCTCTCCAGGTTTTCCTAAGACTTGTTGCCACCCCAGCAGGAGGTGACACCCCTCTGGTGAGACAGCATGTCTGAGCACACACATCCACCCTGGCTGCTGGAGCACACCCCACACTGAGTTTGCACAAGCCAGGGCTGAGGGCACTGCAGTTTTTGGGACTCCACACTTTGCCCCAGACACATCTCAGCTCACAGGACCTCATAGTTTAAATGCCCAAGACCAACAAACATTCCGGGGTGATCTGCTCCAATTACCCTCATTGTGAAAAATTAACAACAAAACAATAATCACAGACAGATGGGCCTTTTGTGCCTTTTATAGCAACGTTCCCACAGCTCCACAGGAGACATTGTTTTGGGATTCACAAATAAAACTTCACCCCACTTCAGGATAAACCTTTAAGTTTCAGATGCTCTCTTAAGAGGTGATGGCCACTTCCCACATGGATCAAGCCATGGTAAATCTTTTCTGACATTCATATCCCAGGGGCTTCAATATTTGTAGGGGCTGAGTTTCAGACCTTTCTTGTGCTCTGCAAGTTGCTGCTTCACTTATTTATGTGTGGTTTAACTTGCAGTATTTCCTGGTCACCTCAGATTCTCCTCTGCTGGTGGCAGAGGGTAAAGGAGGGCTCAAAACAAGTATAAGTATGTAAAAAGGAAGGCTCAAAAACAAATATAAGTATGTAAAAACCTGGAGACATCTCTTCTTCAACAGGGCAGGCAGAGGTGACCTTGGGATGGAATTAAACTGAGCAGAGAAACAATTCCAAGCTGATCACCTAGGAGAAGAATAGAAGACATCTGATGGAGGATGGTTGACCAGCCACTTCAAAGTGCATCATAGAATCATAGAATAGTTTGGGTTGGAAGGGACCTTAAAGATCATCCAGTTCCAACCCCTCTGCCACAGGCAGGGACACCTCCCACTACATCAGGCTGCTCAGTGCCTTGTCCAGCCTGGTCCTGAAAACCTCCAGAGAGGGGGCATCCACAACCTCTCTGGGCAACATCTCCCAGTGTTTCACCACCATCCTTAAAGCCAAAGCTTGGCTTGGAAGTGCCAAATCCCCAAGAGGTCATGGTACTATCATTTGAAGGCAGACCTCAGCTGCACCCTGCTCATCTCAGGCTTGGCTGTCCCCTCCCTCTGCCACCTCTAACCACTTGAATTTCTGCGTGCCAGGAGTTGCTAACCAACACCAGGGGCAAAAGGCTCACAAATGGTGAGAAAAATCTTCTGCAGCTCCCCTACATGAGAAACAAGAGCAGGATGATGCAAACCATCAGACAAAACCACACCAGGACTTGGAGAAACAACCAATGCTCAGCCTTGGCCCCATAAAGAAGACCTCAGTATTCCAAAGTGAGAAGCATCCTCCGGGAAGCTGCTCCACTGGTTTAATTATCATCACCCTTAAAAATTACTAACAAAATAACAATAACAGTAGGCAGCTGTGCTTCTCCTGCCTTTTATAGCAATGTTCCCACAGCACAGGGAGGGATGTTTTGGGTTCACAGGCAGCTTGTGGGCCACATTTGTACCTACATCTCTGTGTCTGTGACCTGCTTCTCACCTGCTGGACTCCTCTTGCCTGGAGGCAGCCATTCTGCCACTTCCACTGCAATAAAAGCCATGAGGCAGCAGAAACACACACACAGCAAGCTTGGTCCTAGCCTGGGTGAAGCTCAGCATTCCTTCACATTCTGGGCTGTGGAAAGAGTTGTTCAAAGCAGGCTCATAGCAACCTTTTAGACATTGTGCTCAAAGTTATGTAAAATATTTTCCCTGCTTTGGTAGTTGGCAAAACTTTCGTTTTATAAGACAAATGGAATTTATTAATGCAAAATATTTATCAAGTCTTTGTAAATTTTTTTTTTTTAATTCTTTCCAAGGGAGCAGAGAGGTTGACTAGGAGCCTTTAATCTTTGCTGGCTTCTGAATGTTAAAAATGCAGATGATTTTAGAGCAAGACCTCATGCCAGAGTCTCTCTCTTTTCCATGCAACCTCTTTTTCTGCAAGTTCTCCCTTTGACAAAGGATCTTCCTGCATAGAATGGACCTAAAATGTATTCTCAAAGGCTTGGGTGACCTCCATCCTACAGCAGGCAGGGACATCTATGCTCAGCTCTCCACAGACAGGCAGAAGAAGATATCCCATGCTTCAGGGACTTCACATTCTCCAGGAAGATACATTAAGATGCTCTACTGCTGTGTCTAATGTCTGGGGCTCTCCAAGTGAGCAATCTGAAAAGATAAATCACTGTTTAAGGTCCACTCTGTAAAAACTATCACTGTTTTTATTAAATGATGATTAGAAAATGATAATCCACGTCAAAGCTCTGGGCAGTGGCCACCCTATTCGTGGACTCAGATATCAAATCAGCTTCTTTAGGCTTTATCATCTTCCATCTTTTCCTTTGACTACTTTATTTTGATAGGTAGCAGGATAATCTTTAGCTGAAATTCATATCATGGCACACACACCATTTTTGTCAGAGGTCACATTTATTCCTTCCTTGTTCTTCATGCACAAATGAGAAGACATTTTCAGCTGACTAAGGTTAAAAACTAGTCATTTAGTACCTGAATTATTGATTTCTTCCCCTTCTTCTTGCATGATTTGAGTCTACTCTGCATTTGAGGGCTTCTTAAAAGTTCCCTTTACATATTTCTCTTTCAATCTCAAATCCAGCACATCACAGCTTGGATGGAAACAGGAATAATTGATAGAAACCAAGATCTTACCTCCAAGCAATGAGTTTGGCCTCACAGATGAATGGAAACAGGAATAATTGATAGAAACCAAGATCTTACCTCCAAGCAATCATTTGGCTTCACAGATGAGACAATCTTGCTTTGCATCAAAACTTTTCCCATTAATAGGTTGGTCCCAGTAGTAGGTGGTGACTTGGAAGAACTTTATTCAGTGAAAATGGCAAGTGCCCTCTTGAGTTGCCCTTAACATCAACCATGAAATAATATTTATTTGGAAGAACTGAATTTTGTCTCTGTGCTTTCAAAGAACTGGAGCCATTCCAGAACTGCCTAAGGAGGAGAGCAAAGCAGCAACTCACAGGACATTTGTCTTGGGGTGAGCAAGGGCTGCAGAATTAAATGTTCCCCTTACAATGTGAAATTTAATCAAAGAAATGGAGAAGGTTCATAGAGCAAATGCCTGAAACCAAATTCATCAGTTATAAATAAATATTCCTTGGTGTGGACAGAGATCCCTTTGTAAAAGCCCACTGAAAGAAGGCTGGGAACATTCCATTTTGGTGAAAAAAATTAAGAGTCATCATTCTATGATTAACAGGAAGGCTCTTAGACCCAGGAGGGACAGTTTCACAGGAATAGGTCAAAGACAGAATGCTGGAATAGGTCAAAGACAGAATGTTTCAAGAACAAGAAGCACCTTAGTAGAAAACTGGGGACTCATCACATGTCCTGGACTTCACTTCTAGTTGCCTCAAGTGTGGCTTCTTCCCTATCAAAATCTACCCTTGGCTTTCCAGCCCTCAGCATATCCCAGGCTGTATAGTGACAAATGCAGGTTCTGTGGCCCCACAACACAATTCCCTCTGCAGCAGCATCCCCTCGTCCACCACCAAGCTCTTTCCACAACGAGCAAGGAAGACTCTCAGCATGGGGGCATCCAACATTTCCAACCCAAACACCAGCTCCTGAGCTGTGTCCATCAGGTGACTAAAGGCCAGGAGAACACATCAAAGGCAAAGCCCAGGGAATTTTTTACAGAATTCACATTTCAAAAGCACAACCCAAAGCCTCAGCTGGTGTGAGCTAGAGATAATTTGTCTGTGATTGCACAAAATTTGGGAAGCTCAGCTAGCTCTGCCTCTGCTAACACAGGGGCAAGGGGTGACGGAGACCATGCAAGCCACAGACAAGGTGGTGAAGACAGGCTGAAGGAGTTGGGGTTGTTCAGATTGGTGAAGAGAAGGCACAGGGGGGACCTCAGAGTAGCTTCTCAATACCTGAAGGGGGATACAGAAAAGCTGGGGTAGGACTTTTTAATAAGATATGTGATGGGAGGACTGGAAATAATGGATGTAAATTGGAAGTGGGTAGATTCAGGCTGAATATAAGAAAGAAATTCTTTACATTGAGGGTGGTGAAACACTGGGAGAAGTTGCCCAGAGAGGTTGAGGATGCCCCCTCTCTCCCTGGAGGTGTTTAAGGCCAGGCTGGACAAGGCACTGAGCAGCCTGATGTAGTGGGAGGTGTCCCTGTCTGTGGCAGGAGGGTTGGAACTCGATGATCTTGAAGGTCCCTTCCAACCCAAACTATTCTATGATTTTCCTTTTGGAGGAATGAGGTGGGGACACACTGCCAGCAGGGTCTCAGAGGTGCAGCCCCACAGGGATGACCATCCTCTTCCCCTGGCTGCACAGTGGGAAGCTCAGACTCTGTCCCACAGCAAGACTGATCATGCTGTGGGGTCAGGAGGTAAGAGAGGACAAGGAGAGACAAGAGGTGGGCAAAGGTTGAGGGAAAGTCAGCCCCTTGGCTCTCCAAATGCAAGACAAGCATAGTGTAGCTCAAGGGAGGTTTGTATTGATGTATTGATAGGCACCAGAAGCCCAGGAGAACATTACTTTTAGGAAGATATTAGAGTTTCAGCAATGCTGTGCTGGCTTCTCCCCTCTTTCTTTGCTTCAGCAGTTTCAGACACCATTTGCAGAGCAGCAGCCCAGGTCTATAGCTCTGATCTTTGTGTCTGCAGGAACCTGCCTGGCTGTGGGCACCAGCTCCGGGGCTGCTTCTACACCAGTATAAGCACTGGAGGACACCAGGGAACAAAAGGGGAGCAAAAAGCCTCGTTCACTTTAACAATCCAACTTGTTAAAAACAGAGGACAAAGGAAGACAGGGCAAGGAACAAGAGGAAATGGTTTAGGTTTTCAAGAAGCACCCCAAAAACCAATCTTCCAACTCAGCAGAAGCCCCGGGAGGCTGAGCAGGACAGTGACACCCAACTCTTGAATGCCAAACAAGCTGAAAAAACAGCCCTGCTCAGAAAAAAATCCTTTCTTGCAGAGCTGCCATAGTTCATATGCTCAGAGCAACAGGGCACAGAAAGGAGAAGGGTTGGGGTTTTTTGGGAAGGGAGGTGGAAAAAACAAAAAAAAAATAAAAAGAAAGAAAAAAGAAGAAAGAAGTACAAACCCTGCACTGGGAAAGCCACACCAATGAGCTTGTTCACATTTGAAGAGACTGCTTGGCGTGATTCCTTGCACAGATTCCTGCCAAGAATTTGCAAGAGGAAAGTATATTTAGCAATCCAAGGCATGCCAAAGCCTTGTCAAGAGAAAGAAATTAAAAAAAAAAGAAAACCAACAAAAAAACACGACACTTGGAATATGTGGAATAGCAATTAGACATTTTCTAAGCAGCCATTTTCAAAATGCATCCAGGCATCTAATGAGGGCATCTGAGGCACATCCACAGTTCCACCACACTCTGTGCCTCAATAGGCATCCTCTAAGGATCAAATACTCAGAGGGCAGAGATGTTACTGAGGGCAACTGCCCACTTCCAGAGCACTGGGGCTGGTTTCAAGTGGGTAGTTCTGTCACCCTGAGCAACTGGAAATACAGAGTCTCATGTCCCTGCCTTGTCATCCCACAGCATTCATTAAGGAATCATTTCTCCAGGAGAAGCTGTGAGCTGCATAACTGGGAAGCAGAAGTGTTGCCTGCCCACTGCTTCCAGCTCTGCAGAGCCCTATTTCATAGAATCATACAATAGTTCAGGTTGGAAGGAACCTTAAAGATCATCAAGTTCCAACCCCCCTGCCATAGGCAGGGACCCCTCCCGCTACATCAGACTGCACAGTGACTTGTCCAGCCTGGTCTTAAACACCTCCAGAGAGGGGGCATCCCCAACCTCTCTGGGCAACCTGTTCTGGTGTTTCACCACCCTCACTGTCTGTCCCCTGCTCTGGCAATGACTGGAGCTGCTGAACAAGCAGGTGGAAGCTGGGACAAAAGGTAAAATCAGATGGTGACTTGTAGGCTGTTAAAGTGACACTCACGTTATACCCCAGCTCTGGATGATTCTTTCATTGTCCAATGCCCTGAGCTGCAAAGCCACCAAGGAACTTCATCACTAAAGCTTCTTCCTTTTGGGGGACAGATCTAGAAGATTGTTTCAGGACAGGGTATACCTGAGTCACCTCTATTGATCATTCACTCCTGCTTCTGGAGCACTTCTGGAAGCTCCCTGGGATGCAGGGTNCCATGGGCAGGGACACCTCCCACTAGACCAGGTTGCTCAATGCCTCATCCAGCCTGGCCTTAAACACTTCCTTTTAACAGCCTGGGTCCCAAAAAAAAAAAAACCAAAAATGCTCCCAATAATTTTATGGGGAATTTGGGCTTGAAGTGCTAAAGAAAACCCAGCGATGATCACCTCTATTGATCATTCACTCCTGCTTCTGGAGCACTTCTGGAAGCTCCCTGGGATGCAGGGTGGAGGAAGAGGCACAAAGGAGCTCAGGAAGGCCAGAGGCAGCACCAGGATGGAGGTGGCTGATCCATTAAGGTCGGGATACTTGCTGTTCATGGAAGTTAGAAACTCAGATGTGCTTATAACATCATTTGTCAGGCTGCATTACAGACAAAGGAAAGAGACAAAGCCCAAAGGGGTGCACAGGGGCTGAGTTCTCACTGTCTTCAAGTCAGGATGAACAGAAGGGACAAACAATGCCTGTGGCTGAGGCTTCTCATCCCTGTCCAACTGCCCTAAGTCCAACCTGTCACAGAATCACAGAATGACCCGGGTTGGAAGGGACCTCAAGGATCATGTAGTTCCAACCCCCCTGCCCAGCAGGGCCACCAAACAAACACATTTACTAGATCAGGTTGCCCAGGGCCCCGTCCAACCTGGCCTTGAACACCTCCAAGGACAGGGCATCCACAACCTCCCTCAGCAGCCTGTTCCAGGACCTAACCACTCTCCTAGTAAAGAACTTCCCCCTAACATCCAACCTAAATCTTCCCTCCTTCAACTTGGATCCATTTCCCCTAGTCCTGCTATTGTCAGCCCTTTCAAAGAGTTTACTTCCTTCCTGGGTCCAGGTATGAAGCTTGTCAGAGTTGGGCTGATGGTTGGACTAGATGATCTGAAAGGTCCCTTCCAACCTAGATGACTATGGTTATGGCTATGGCTATGGGTGTAGGTTCCCTTCAGGTATTGAAAGGCTGCAATGAGGTCACCCCGCAGCCTTCTCTTCTCCAGGCTGAACAAGCCCAACTCCCTCAGCCTGTCCTCATTGGGGAGGTGCTCCAGCCCCCTGATCATCTTCATGGCCTTCCTCTGGACCCTTTCCAAAATCTCTGTGTCTTTTTTGTACTGAGGGCTCCACACCTGTCCCCTGAATGGGGCACAACACACATGCAAAGGGTGCTCTAAGGCTTTAGTATCACAGTCCCTGACTGACCAAACAGGCTGTCAGTGAGCAGGAGGTGTAAACAGGGTAGAGCCAAAGCAATTATTCTCTTTTGTAAGCAGGTAAATGCTTAGCAGAGAAATAAGAATGAGGATACGTGGCCTGAGCTCCTTCAGTTTTTGGTTTTTTAGACTTTGGGCTCCTGAAAGGCCACTCTGACTACAGCCACCATCTCCTTGATCCTGAAAAAAATATCCCATGGGACTGGCACAGACGGCTCTGAGAAAGAGGTTTCCCTTCTTACCTGCTCTGCCACATCTGCAGATCCTTCAGTCACATCCAAAGTCCCCATTTCCATCAAACCCTTCTCCAGTTCCCAGAGCTGTAGCAATCCAGATGGGCCAGATGCTGCCACAAGCTCAGAGGTGCCAGCACTTTGCTGCCTGCTTCTACATCTAAGGCACCTCAGTCCAAGTTCCTGTCCTAAGGCTCTGAAAGCAGTGAGTAAAATCAATAATTCCCATTTCCACCCTCGATTCTCAGAGGAAAGAACAAAATTTAAGGCTGGATCACATAGTTTTCGACACAAGAAATTCCTCTAGATAGCACAAAGGGTTTGGATAGAGCAAAGACACAAATTCAGCAGTTAGATGTGACAAGTGACTACAAACCCCTCCATCTCCAAATTCTCCATTTGCATTTCTACCTCCTGATCTCTTTAGGCTTCTGTTACAGTCTAAAAATCATTGTCACGGTCTGTTTCAGGGGGAAAACCTTGAAAAGAAGTAACAGGAGGAGTACAGGTGAGGAGAATCTTTCTCCTGGATGGGAAGGGATGGGAAGGGAAGCCGAGCTCAGCAGCACAGGCTGGCGAGTGGCAGAGCGGCAGCGTCGCCCACTGGCCACTCGCAGCATCACCAGCTGAGGATGCTCCGACCACAACATCCTTCCTTCTCCCTGCTCTCACTTGGGGGAAACATCCCTAATTGGCAGCCCTGAAGGTTCACTGGCTCCAAACACCTCTCTTCAGACCACCACGGTGCTCCTAAAAGAACTCCAGGAGCTCTGTGGGTACAGCCCATTTAGAAAAAGAATAGTTCAGAACAAAAAAAGACCCTATCTCGCACCCTCTTCTTCCTGATTCCACCCTCTCTAGCTGCCACCCTCTGCACATAATTATCCCAAAGGTAATTAATAAGTTGTCCAGCAAGAATAGAAGTTACCTGAGGTAAGAATCCTGTGCAGTCACCCCAGAATATCAACACAGTGAAATGTACCTTTTGCATCTCTTAATGATGTAGAAGGATCATTAAGATCCTTCTTCATAGCCATGGAGTGGGCTTTAATCAGAGACCTACATTAAGAGACCTATCTCAGCACCTAGAACTGGGAGAGACATGGAAATGAAATCCAAGCAGCTAGAGTCAAGAATGAAGGGCATTATGAGGGACAACACTACCTGGTCAAAAAGGCAGCTGTCACAGCCTTTGCCACAGCAGGTAAATCCAAACTTGCCAGAAGCCACATTCTCCAGCACAGCACATATATCTAGTTTGAACAGCTCAAGAACTCCAGATGTGAAGTGAGCTACNGTTTAAGGCCAGGCTGGACAAGGCACTGAGCAGCCTGATGATTCTATGAGATGTTTAACCAGGGGACATCTGCAGCTCAAGGACTGAGCAGGATGTTTTGCTGGCAGTGACAACTCTGTGGCAGATCATCCCTATTCCCTGTATTACTGCAGGTCACCTTGAAGCTTTTCTCCATTAGGAACAGCTCAGGCACGTGCTGGAGTTTTGGATCTCTTCTGTAAACTATTCTGTGATTCTACAGAAGAGGTCCAAAATTCCAGCACCTGCCTGAGCTGTTCCTACTGGAGGAAAGCTTCAAGATGATCTTCAGTGATACTGGGACTATGGACTGGGACTATGCCACAGAGATGTCACTGCCAGCAAAACATCCTGCTCAGTCCTTGAGCTGCAGGTGTCCCCTGGTTAAACATCTTAAAGAATCATTGAATAGTTTCTTTCTGAAAGCAAGATTTCCCCCTCCCACCCTCAAGCCCAGGAAGCTGGGCTGCTGTTCCCAAGCTGTTTGCTGAAGGGGCACACACGAAGACACCTTCAGCATAATAAAAGTTTGTCTTTATGTTGCAGAGTGATTTTTGTGTTCTCTTCCCTTTCTCCATTGCTCTACTTATGGAGCTCTGAGCTATCCCTGAAGGCCACAAGTGAAGGATGCATCACAATGCTTCTCCAAGCTATTTGGGTCTTCCTCAGATTCACCTCACATTCAAGCAATGAAACAGGCAATTTATAAAGTGATTTTTAGTGGCTTCACCAGCAACAAAAGCCTCTCAACCACTGGACAGAACTACTAACTCCTCCATAGCAATAAACTAGTATAGCCAGACAGAAAGGACTTACTGTAGAAAGATTAACATGATTCCACTCCATTATAACCTTTTTATTGTTAAAAGGACAGATCTCAACAGTGGAAAAAGGGATGTTTCACAAGAACAGGACGTAGCTTCTACTGGTCCTTCAGTTCCTTCAGTCTTCTGATGGCAGATTTGACTGTTACTGCAGAGGTGGTACTGGAAGAAGAAGAAGATTTATTTTCATGTGGCAGTAGAACAACCTGAGCCAATGTTACTTTTGGGAG
This sequence comes from Turnix velox, assembly GCA_013400935.1. Classification (NCBI taxonomy): domain Eukaryota; kingdom Metazoa; phylum Chordata; class Aves; order Charadriiformes; family Turnicidae; genus Turnix; species Turnix velox. The sequence continues at coordinate 87,052 of VZTY01000735.1, read as the reverse complement.
AACCAACTGTGATCATAGTGCAGCAGTCACTTCTGCTGCAACTGGAGGGAACAGCAAAGCAAAGAAGGAGTAAGCAAGTGCATCATCACAATAAGGATTGTAATGGCTCAATGGCTCAAAAGAAAAAAGAAAAAAAAAACAAAAGATGGAAATTATTTTCTTTGGAGTGAATTTGGTTTTGCCTATTGTATCTGCGGGATGAAAAAGTTACAGGAGTAATCACAAAAAATAATGCTTAGGCTTTGAAAGAAGCAAGAGTTCCACTGCATAATTAAAATGTTTATAGCCAAAAGAAACAAGAAAGGAAAAACAACCCCAGTTCAAAAGGACAATTCATTACAAACAGAAAAAAGAAAAAAAAAACAAGGTCAGAGGAGTATCCATCAGGTGACACTCACACAGGGGATTCCAACCTGAGAGCACAAGCCATGCTCTCTCTTTCTCTTCAGTATCACCAAAAGAATTATCCCAAGCAAAATATATTCTACAAGCAACAACTATAGCACACTAAATGCTACTACAGCCAAGGTATAAAATACACTATTTAAATAAAAATTATTGCTTGAGCACTTACAGATGTTTCTGTCTCTTTACTTGTAATCTGGGAAAAGATGCAGCATTTGCATTTTTAAAGAATAAAAAAAACTGCTCCAATAAAACTTGGAGAGTTAAAGAAATTTGGAGGGACCACCAAAGCCAGCAGAAGTAATGTGACAGATAAAATGCAACACTCTCAGAAGTTGCACAACAGATACTGGAAAGAATAGCAATCAAATCAAATCTGTCTGTCCCCATCACATTTTAACAATGCAAGTAAACAAAACCTGATGTATCACTAAGTCAAGACAAATCTACTTAATGGTGAGTAATTTAAAAAAAAAAACAAAAACAATAAAAAGCTGTACTATGTCTCAGCTATGTGAAAATAAATGCTGATAGAGACTTCTTCATTTCCTTACTTGTAAGTCCAGGCACCACCAGCAACTGTTTTCATGCAGGATCCACAGTGCCAGATACCCACAGCCTTCCTCTTCATCTTGGTCTGAAATAAAGGAATAAAAAGGCACCTTCCATCAACTGAAAGAGTCAAAAAACTCCAGGGGAGGGCTTCAGCATCACACCAACAGTCTCACCCCTTAAGCCAGGCACAGATCACAGAACAGTTTGATTCAGAGCCTTTATAACAGAGACATTCTGAATAACTTTTAATGTACAAATAAAGTGGGTCATTTCTAAGTGCATCATCAAACATTTAAGGTACCTTCCAACCCAAACCATTCTATGATTCTATGATACTCAACGAAATGTAATTTATCTTTATTTTAATCTAACTACTATTAAGTGGAATATCTCCTAACTCTTTTAGTTTTATGAGGAATTCTGACTGTAGCCAAATGCTCACAATAAAATAATCACTGTTTTAAAACCTACTCAGCCATCTCTTCAGCAGAAAAACTAACGAGTATTAAAGTGCATTTGTAGCATCAGTAACAAAGTTATTGTTAAAAGCTGTTTTAGAGAAGGAGATTTCTCACCTTGCCGCAGAAGGAGCAGGTATACTTGGCGTGCTGGCTGATTTCAATCTTCTTCACCATCTTCCTCAGGGAAGCACCGTAGCGGGTTCCATATTTACCCACAATCCCGACCTTCTTGGTGCGCTTGGCCTGGTGGGAAGGCAAACCAGGAAACTTAATTTCAACCGAGATGGCCACACACCCACCCCGATGGTCCCCTCTGCTCACACACAGCAAGAAAACTCCCTTCCTTCAGGATGTAAATAGAAATTCACTTCTGATGCGGAGACAGGCGCGCTCGGGGATGAGGACGCAGCTAAACCCCATCGAAGCTCCCTGTGTCCCCAGTCTCTAATCATCAATCAGGCAGCGTCACCCAACACGGGTCTCTTCCACCATCTACTCGGTCTTCAGCGACTCCCCCAGCCCGCCATGGAATGGTTCGGGTAGGAAGGGACCTTCAAGATCATCAAATTCCAACCCCCCGACCACAGGCAGGGACACCTCCCACTACATCAGGCTGCTCAGTGCTTTGTCCAGCCCGGTCTTGAACACCTCCAGAGAGGGGGCATCCACAACCTCTTCCAGTGTTTCACCACTCTCACTGTAAAGAATTTCTTTCTCCTCTCCAGCCTAAATCTCCCCTCTTCCAATTTCAACCATTGCTCCTAGTCCTGCCATCCTAGACCCTATTACACAGCCCCACCCCAGCCTTTCTGTAGCGCCCTTCAGGTACTGAGAAGCTTCTCTGAGGTCCCCCCCGAGCCTTCTCTTCTCCAGGCTGAACAACCCCAACTCCTTCAGCCTGTCTTCACAAGGGAGATGCTCCAGCCCTCTCATCATAGAATAGTTCGGGTTGGAAGGGACCTTGAAGATCATCGAGTTCCAACCGTCGTGCCATAGATAGGCAGGGACACCTCCCACTCCATCAGGCTGCTCAGTGCCTTGTCCAGCCTGGCCTTAAACACCTCCAGGTAGAGAGGGGACATCCACAACCTCCCTGGGCAACCTCTTTCTGTATTTCACCACCCTCACTGTAAAGAATCATCTCCATTGCCCTCACTGGGAACACCCAGGCGGCACGGAGCCGCTGTGACAGCCCGGCAGCAGTGCGGATGGCTGCGGATGGGCCCCGGTGCCGGTTCCACTCACCATTTTGCTGCGCGGCGGCGGGCGGAGAGGAAGTGACGAGTGCGCAGGCGCGGGGTCAGCCGGCGCCGCAGGAAGTGACGTCGGCGGCGACAGAGAGGGGAGGACATGGGGGTGGTCCTTGTGGCCGGGCTGGGCCTGTTTTCATCAAGGTTTCCGAGTGGCAGGGTCTGGGTTTTCATCCAGAAAGGTCCCACCAAGAGAGGAGACTCTATGGAGTCGATGCAGGCAGGGAGAAGCAGGTGGAGGCGGTGCTTGTGGTCGGGCTGTGGCTTTTCTCGTGAAGGTTTCCGAGGGGTACCGGGGTTTGCATCCGGAAAGGAGAGAGAGGAGTCTTTTGAGTGGCTGCAGGTAGGACGCAGGAAGAACCGCAATATAGAATGATAGAATAGTTCGGGTTGGAAGGAACCTTAAAGATCATCAAGTTCCAACCCCCCTGCCATAGGCAGGGACACCTCCCACTACATCAGGCTGCTCAGTGCCTTGTCCAGCCTGGCCTTAAACACCTCCAGAGAGGGGGCAACGTCTTCCAGTGTCTCACTACCCTCACCATAAAGAATTTCTTATATCCAGCCTGAATCTACCCCCTTCCAATTTACATCCATTATTTCTAGTCTTCCCATCACGTATCTTATTAAAAACTCCTACCCCTGCCTTTCTGTAGTCCCCTTCAGGTATTGTCCAGCCTGGCCTTAAGCACCTTCAGTGACTGAGGGGGCATCCACAGCCTCACTGGGCAACCTGCTATGATTATATAGCAATATTATATGCATTAGCTCTTTTTATAGGTTTGCAGACAAAGAATCACAGAATAGTTTGGGTTGGAAGTGACCTTAAAGATTATGTTGTTCCAACCCCCTGCCATGGGACACCTCCCACTAGAACAGGTTGCATATGAAGTAGGGATCACAGTGCAGGTACAGAACAGAGAAAAAAAAAAGATGACCATGCAGAGATGCCTGGAAAGACCTCCTTTGATAATCACAGCCTTTACATCAACTCAGCATAAAAAGCAGCTTCTATTTTTTTCAGAGGCATTATTGCTATGAAGTACAATCAGACTATGGCCAAAGGACAGCAAATGAGTGATAAGCTCCTGAAAGGAACCAAAGAACTTGGGTAGCACTGATGCTGCAAATTCAAGTTCACAGGGGGGAGAGTAATCTAGTGTTGGTGAAACACTGGAAGAGGTTGCCCGAGAGGTTGTGGATGCTCCCTCTCTGGAGGTGTTTAAAGCCAGGCTGGACAAGGCACTGAGCAGCCTGATGTAGTGGGAGGTGGCCCTGTCTATGGCAGGAGGGTTGGAACTCGATCTTTAAGGTCCCTTCCAACCCAAACTATTCTATAATTCTATCACAAATCAAAACTAGCTGTTTTAATCATTGCATCAGGCACCAGTCATTGTTTTTTTTATTCTCACTGTAACCTGCACAGCGCTGTAATGGGAGCACACGACAGATCCTGGGGTACCAGCCTGAAAGTCTTACGGAAGTACCTGATGCATCTAGAAGCAAAGTATCATGGGAGTTTTGATTTTGAAAGTTGATGAGTTCTAGAAAGTACAAAACAGTGTTGCCCCAAAGACAGATCTTTCTGCTGTTGCCCATGGCAGGGGGGTTGGAACTAGATGANTTTTCAAGCTTATTTTAAGGGAAATGTAATTGTGAAATAGAAAAAGTGCCCATTCCACAACTGTAAATATTAAAAAAAAAAAAAACAAACAACAACATATTACTACTACATCACATGTTTTTCAAGCTTATTTTAAGGGAGATGAAATTCTGAAAAAGTGCCACAAGCTTGGGAATGGTGACTTAAACCAGCTTTTTATTTAAACAGCTCAGTCCAGAATCAATTTCTTACAAATATGAGCAAAAGTCTGTACATGTCCCTCTCCCCTCACTCATCTATGGAAATAAGTCTGAATTCTTGAAGGAACCCAACACACACTGCCACACAGCCTTCCTGAGTAGCCAGCACTAACCCCTGGTTTTCAGCACAACCTTCACCTTCTGCTGACACTATCAATGTGCCATGGAGCAGGTCCTAAGATGTAACAGATGAGGACAAAGCTGAGTGTGCCCAGGAGGCACATCTGGCAGACAGGCACTGACTGATCTGCACAGACAAAAGTCTGGATCTCTCCCTTTTCTTTCCCACCTCAACAAAACATCAAGATCTGTATCCTTTCTCTTCACTTCCAAACTGAAAACTAGAGAAGACTGTTGGTGGGTAACTCAAGTGAGAGCCAAATTTTTCCAGTTAACCAGCTCCTCTATATACAATACTCTTGAAGATGGAAGACTGGCTATCACAAGCACCCTGCTGCTGCTGAGAAATTAGTTTTCATAATGGTTCTGTGGATATACAACCATTATCTGCTATTTAAACAAAACAGCTGTAGAAACTGAGATGCTGAAACACAGCAGCATGCAACTTGCCTGTGGCCATTTGGTAATCAGTGAGAGCAGGACTTCAAAGCCTGCAGGCTGCCAGGTGTGTGCTGTGCTGTCAGGTTACCTTCTCATCCTTTGAGATAAGACACATTAGAGATACAGAAAACTGAAGTTCTTTATTTTTGAACATACAAAAAATAGTACTTGATTGCTTTCATTGTCTATTTATGAAAAAAAAAATCTCTTAGTCTCTCTGTCAGCATTACACTTTAAAAAGCTCCTCATTTCGTCGCTTTTTTGGGGGACTCACTGGACATGTCTCTCCTCCTGTATCTTGCAAGGTACTGCTGGAGTCAAAGTCACAGCAACCATCAGCCACTTCTGAAAGCAAAACTTCATCAGTGTTATCACTGGTCTGAGAGAAAGTCCTCTGGAAAAGGTCGTAGATGGTCTTCTGCTTTGTATCTTGCTGAGAAAAGAACAGACAGAATCTGTTATATAAAAACAAAGAGGGTTATCTCCCCAAGACAGTGTCTGTGTGTGAATATATCATCTGATGTATACATATAGCCCACACAGATGTATCTCAGAGATATATATATAGCATGGAAGCTATCAAGTCTCCTTGTATGTGATCTCCAGTTTTGTGATCTCGCTGTGTCAGTCTGAATCAAAACAGAGACCCTGAGAGCAACTGGAGAACCTGAAGTGTGGCAGAGCAGGTCTAAGGTCAGCCTGCCAATCACCTGTCAATATACATGTACACAAGCCAGAACCCATTTAACCACTCTTGGGGACTATCAGTAATCTTTCAAGTCAATTACCTTAGGGCAGTAATTAGTGGATTCAGCTGTTTCCGAGAAATTGGTTTCTGAAAGACCAGCTTGCCCCAGCACTTCAATTTTATCTTGGATCATTGGCCTAGGAGAGAGAAACATATTACTGAAAAGAAGTATCATGCAAGGACACCGTGTCATTTACTATGCATAGATGAAAAACTGATTAAGAGGGATAGAATCATAGAATTATGGAGTAATTCATGTTGGAAGGGACCTTAAAGATCATCTAGTTCCAACCCCCCTGCCATAGGCAGGGACACCTTCCACTAGATCTGTGCCTTGTCCAGCCTGGCCTTAAGCACCTTCACAGAGGGGGCATCCACAGCCTCTCTGGGCAACCTGTTCCAGTATTTCACTACCCACAAAGATTAAGATACTAAGATGGCTTTTCTAACAAGGTTTGTTTAGTTCCTTAACCTGTCCTCTTCTTTTATGATAACTCTATGCTGTCTTGGGGTATCAATCAATACAATGTAAGTCAGTATCAACCTAATTCAAATAAGTAACAAGATGAGGATTTCAGGCTATAAACATGTGGAGAACACACATATCCAACAAGGAAACTAGTTGACAGCACCAATGGTAGGAAGCCAGAACAGGAAGATGCAGCTAGAGGGAGTCCAAATATCCTATGTGTTCAGCAATAGCAATCCCTACCACCAAACACATCAATACTTTCAGGTTATCTCCTGTCATTGCAGGAGGAATAATCCCTCACTGGCTCAAGAGGCCAAAAGGTCCCAACTCCATTGGCAAACTGGACACTTTGAAAGAAGCAAAGGCTGCAATTAAGGCATTTACCAAATAGCCTTGTGGCTTTGTCCTTGCCTCTAAAACAGATGCCACTGTCCTCCCTTGAAGAGCTGTATTTCCTTCCCATTTAGCATTAACGACTGCATGGACAGCATTTCACAAATAAAGGCAGAATTACTGTCATTAGCTTTCCATAAAATATGGGTGATGCATCACTTTCCTGCATTGTAGGGTTATAATTATTTGCCATCATGATATTTTGGGAACTGTGCAAGTTCGCTTAGTTCATTTGTTCCTTTAAACAAGTGGTAAAGATGTAATTTTGTATTTTAAATGAGCCAGCTGGTGGGTAATATCTTTCCATTATTTGCAGGTCAGTTCCCTGGCAACACTAAGGATTCCTCAGATCCTCTCCTTCCCCAGAACGTCAAATTCCCCAGCTCAGTGTTAACTGACAGTTCTCATTGAAGCCAAAAAGATGACCCACAACCAAGCCCACAACTCTCCAGAGGTGTATCAGGAGCACTGCTTTAATCCAGCCAAAGGGCTTGCTGAAAAGAAAGAGGAAAGCAACAGGGAAGTTCCTCTTCCACATTTCTCTGTCCAAGCAACCAGAAGCCAAATACACTGAAACATCTTCACTGTCTGTTCTTGCTAAGAAGTTCTCAGCACTTTACAGTACCTCAACCTGAAGGGGGCCTACAGAAAGGCAGGGGTAGGACTTTTTAATAGGATATGTGATGGCAAGACTAGGAGTAACAGATGCAAATTGGAAGAGGGGAAATTCAGGCTAGATATAAGAAAGAAATTCCTTATGGTGAGGATGGTGAGACAATAGAACAGGTTATCCAGAGAGGTTGTTGATGTCCCCTCTCTGGAGATGTTTAAGGCCAGGCTGGACAAGGCACTGAGCATCCTGGTGTAGTGGGAGGTGTCCCTACCTATGGCAGGGGGGCTGGAACTTGATGATATTTAAGATCCCTTCCATTCTATGTTTCTCTAACTGCTTCTGCTTATACAGAGTCTGAGAAGGTTTTAGAGGCATCAGTTCTCTCAGAATTTCTCTCAACAACTACTTCTCTTCCTCCTGCTTGTCACCCACTTAGTTATGTCCACTGTGGACAGACCATGACACCATCCCACGAAGATGATCAAAGGGCTGGAGCAACTGCCCTATGAAGACAGGCTGAAGGAGTTGGGGTTGTTCAGCCTGGAGAAGAGAAGGCACAGGAGGGATCTTACAGTAACTTATCAGTACCTGAGGGGGTCCTACAGAAAGGCAGGGGAAGGACTTTTTAATATGATATCGGATGGGAGGACTAGAAACAATGGATGTAAATTGGAAGGGGGTAGATTTAGACTCGACATAAGAAAGAAATTCTTTACAGTGAGGGTGGTGAAACACTGGAACAGGTTACCCAGAGAGGCTGTGGATGCCCCCTCTCTGGAGATGTTCAAGACCAGGCTGGACATGGCACTGAGCAACCTGATGTAGTGGGAGGTGTCCCTCCCTATGGCAGGGGGGTTGGAACTGGATGATCTTTAAGGTCCCTTCCAACCCAAACTATTCTATGATTCTATCCCACAGCAGCCCTGATGTGCAGCTACTGCTCCTCCCCTCACAGGCTGTGAAAGCATTAAGCACCTTACATCACCTTTGTTACAAGAAGTTAAAATAGGCAGCAGGAGAACCAAAGTGCCTTTCTCACTTCCTACCATAAAAAGTCATCTGCTGTGCCTTTAGCCACCAGGTAGTGAACATTAACAGAGCTGGTCTGTCCAATTCGATGTGCCCGATCTTCTGCTTGGATCAACACCTTGAGGTAAAAAAACATGATAAAGAAAATAGTCAGAGCTGCAACACCCAAGAAACAGTGTAAGCACCAGACAACGAGAAAATGTGATTTCCTGTGCTTAGTGACTCTTTCTCATGTGGATCCTGTTAACATCTGCCTCCTCAGATATTAAGCCAAGAATTAATCTGGTTACCAGAGTTCCCAAAAAGCACTAAGCATCTTTCAGAAGTAAAGGATTAGCACTGATGATGGACCCTCTCAAGTCTTGGCTGGATGAGCTGTAGAGATCTCTGTCAAGTTAGGAAAGGAAAGCATTTTCCCTTTCACATCACCTTTTCCAGCCACTAAGCTGTGTAACCAGCCTTACTAGTTCCAGCCCAGGTAACCAGCCTTACTAGTTCCAGCCCAGGCAGCTGGAGGTGCACAGACAAGAAGCCATTAGAGAAAGAAAACCCCAACAAGTCATTCCCTGCCCATTACATCTCCTACAAAGTGCCAATCTGCCCTCCAGTGAGCATCCAACCCTTGTCCCCTGAAGAATACACACCCCTGGATTCCAGAAGAGCTCTGCAAACACCACGAGATCTGCAGCAGACAATGTCAGGCCCATGTTTGCAGCAGTGAGGGACAGGATGGCCACAACCTGCTTCTCTGAGAACTGGAACTTGTGGCACAGAGACTGCCGCTCGGCTGAAGGGGTGGAGCCATCAATGCGAATGTAGTCAACACGCTGTGAAAAGGCAGGAGATGAAACTTTTTAGAGGCCTTTTAGATTGCTTCCCTTATTCTCCTTCCATGTTTTAGTGGATTCTGTTTCTCTTCCCCATGGCAGAAGCAGGAAAGTGAAAAGTTCTTTCCCTTCTCTGTAGCTCAGTATGTATTGTATCTAGAATTATAGAATCATAGAATAGTTTGGGTTGGAAGGGACTTTAAAGATCATCGAGTTCCAACCCCCCTGCCAT
>VZTY01000735.1:28676-77394 GCA_013400935.1 Turnix velox | reverse complement strand
AAGAATTTCTTTCTTATATTTAGCCCGAATCTACCCCCTTCCAATTTACATCCATTATTTCTGGTCCAGAAACAGTCCCAGAGGGTAACACTCCTCCAAGAATTCACAAGCCCCAGGGCAGATAATGGAATTAAAGAACATTAAACACAACAAAAGCCAAAGTGCATTGCATGAGACATTCACCCTGACAGCTCAGCTGCCTGGGTGAAGTGCACATCCAGAAACAGCCAGGAGAAATTATCTGCCACTAACTTTCCTAAACTATCTGACCAGAATAACTCTGGGGAGCTCTTAAGCACCTTTGAAGCTGAACAGTGATAAGATTTAAGACAACTCATTCAATTACTTACCTTCTTCTCCAGCTCTGCAACTATTGCATCCAGCATTATCTTGTGATGAGCAAACACCAGGAATTTATCATTCCCTCTTTCCAGCAACTCCAGGATGTATTCTCTACATAAAAGAGGAAAAAAATATCCAAAAGTCTATAAACCATGCACTGAGGGAACGCAGGCCAAATTTTAAGGACACTGCTTATCTATACAAAGAAACCAGGAAATAAACTAACATTAAAAGCTGCAGTAAAATGCAAGTCTAGTCTCCTATGGATTAGAAAAGACATTGCAAGAAATCCACTCATTTTTCTTCAACACATCAGGACAGCTGCCTACATTGATATTAGTGCATCCATCAATTTATTACATCCTATTTGAAACATGACATCCCAAACCAATCAACTGGAGGTCATTTATACTTATTTGACATTCATTCATTTCAGATTTTTGAACAATCACACCAAGCTAATCTGCATACAATTATCCTTTCTATGGATGCTTAGGATTCCTTTTATTTTAGCAAAAAAGATCCTAAAAGTTGCTTCTATTGGAAAGGTTCACAAAATTTACTACAGCTTGAAAATCCGAACACATCAGCTATTTCTAGAAAGTATCCATATGCATATAGGGTAATGACCAGTGAAGGGCAACAAGACTCATTTTCAATGCAGTTAAAAAGTGTAAATTACATAAAACATCTGGCTTTTTGCATGGACTAAGAGCAGAACCCATTTCTATGTAGCAACTTGTGATACATGTGGAGCCTAAAAACATCTAAATGCTTAACATTTCAAACTAAGTAGAGCAATAGCTATCAGAATAGAGGATACAAATGTCTTTTTTTTTTTTTTGGAATAACAAAGTTATTGCAGAGATGAGGAATACCAAGCTCTCTGCTAAATTTAACACTGCTTACGACAGCAGCAACTGTCAGAAAACACTAAGTGGGATTTCCAGGGCTATATTAAGATGCAAACAGATCCCAGGGTTTGTGATGCCCACATCCCACTTACAACATCACTGAACAGAGAAATCTGGGAGAGAAGTGGGACTGCTGAATTTTAAAACGAAATAAAAATCCAAGTGATCATTCAAGTGTAGCAAGCAGATGTCAACATTGCAATTATTTTGTATCTCATTCCCATATTGCATTTAACAAATCACTTCAATGGAAGCAGCAGAAGATGCTGCCATCAAGGGTAATATGGAAAGTTGTAATGATCACAGGGCAGTACCAAGTGGTATTTTAAGTGCTACTAAACCCCAGAAAAAAAAATTACTAGGTTCTACCACAGAGTCAAGTAAACAGCACTTCATGGTTTGATATTCAGTTCACACTTGCAACTGAATATAAAAGGAAGAAAGTCTCCCCACTGTTTACTAACAGAAAATGAAGAAACTCTTCTGCAGAAGCAAGTGCTGGGAAGTACAGTTCTGTGCCTAACAGGCAGGCTCTGCTGCAAGGTCTGAGACTGTGAAATCACACAGCACACATCAGCCAGTCCTTACAGTCAGAAGGCTGCAGAAACATAAACTATTTCCCCATTATTAGCATGCTACTTATAAAAGGCAGGCTGTGTGACCTAAAGCCAACTCCTTTGCAGACCCAGGAAAAGGCTAAAGATGAAAAGGTACAGAAAGTCCTAAAAGGAGATTATTTCTAGGGAAGACAGAATTTAGAAGCTCTGTGGAAATGCCAGGAATGCCTGTAGGTGCAGTGACATTGTTAGAGCATGCTGTAACTGAAGCTCAGTCCATCTCACCAGCTTTTTGGCTTGGGGTTCCCGCTGCAGCAGGACTGCAGTGTCTGTTTTCTCACATTCTTTTAATACTTTTAGTTCTGTTACTTCGCTCTTCCTTAAACTGAAATAAGAGGACTTGACCCAAGTTCCAAACACCAAGTAATTTCAGACAGTTCAAATGACAGTTCAGATCCATATCTGGAATGAATCAGAACACTTCCTCAGCCCATAAACTCTGAGAGAAGGAAATGTTCAGCGCATTGTAATTAAAATAAATTTTTTCTAAAGCTGGCTGTAGGCTATGCTTCATGTCCCTGCACTGTTATCTCTAAGGCACCATTTTCCTCCTCTCAGTGGAAAAAACACATTTTACCAGGCAGGAATGAAGTAATGACATGCAGCTTACACAACTGAATGGATTTTAGCTTCTGCTGTTCTGCTGTAGAAGACGAGAAGCGCTTCCTTCTCCTGTTGTTTCTGCAGAGAGAAAGATAAACAAGTGTGAGTCTCAGAAATGCCTCTTCTCCTTCTTACTTTTCAGATCTGAGATGTCTAAAGCTGCCAATAAACACTTTCCTAGGAAAAAAATCAGCCTAAAATGCACAACAAAAGGGGACTGGAGGGAAAAGCCTCCTACTTGCCACTGGGCATGGCAGATACTCCTATTTCTGATGCCTCCTGCCTCCTACTCAGCTCCTGCAAGTTGGATGACAAGTACATCACAAACTTAGTTTTTGTTGAGGAAGCATTTCACAACTAAAACAGAAAGGAAAAACTTAAGTTCTTACAGATCTGCCTAGGAGCCTGGAACATGTATTTGCCATGCACATAAGAAAACTAAACAAAAAATAGTAAAAAGTCCTCACATTTTTGGCTACTGCTGTATTCACAATGCAGCTGTATTTGTAGGGTGAAGGGGAATACAGTGCAAGAGAGTTGAGCTGTTTTGATTGTGTTACACAATAATATAAAACTGTGCTTTCAATAACCTTCCACCCTGCTTTCACATGAGGTGTGGTTTTGACCCTCCTGGGAATTCCGGGAAGTGTTTTTAAATAAAGATACCTTAAATACCAGTGACTTGTCATGAAAATAGTTTCTGACTTACACTGTCATATCCTTTGACCATCTTCTTTGCCTCATCTGCCAAGACAGCCTTGGTCTTCGCACTGATGCCTTCAGGAGCCACCACAACCATCCTGCGTTGCTTTGCTGGGAGCTGAGAAAGCACATCTGATTTCAGACGTCGGATCATGATGGACTCCTTCAGCAAAATTTTCAGTTCAGTTAAGTTGGATGACCCAGAGTAGTCCCAACCCCACGGCATCTGGGAAAGATCAAAGCAGTTATTGGTGTCAAACTTACAGAAGATTTGGTCTGCAGGCAATCCAAAGAGTGGAATAAACTTCCAGGGAAACTGGACAAGGCAAGAACTTGACGGTCAGTAGGAAGAGAAATTTTTAAAAAGCAGCAGTAAGACACAAATATACAAATTAATCCTCCCACAATACGAAAGTTACTCACAAAATTCCCTTTTCTTATGTATAAGTGCTGAGGGAGGTGCAGAAAGGTGGGGAATCCTACCACAGCATCATGCCCTGGTATTCACCCTCACACAGCAAGGTGCTGCTCTCTGCTGCTTCTCTCCTCTTACAGCCTTGGGCAGGCTTCCAGAGCTCACTACAGCTCTGTGCACATACACACAGAGAGACACACAAAAATCATAAAGAATAGCAGCATGAGGACAAATATCTTTGACCCAGAGCTGTTACACTTGTCTGACATACCTAGTAAATGGTAGGTCGAAACTGCATGGTTTTAACTTTGACCTGGCTCCTCATTCCCTTCCTGACATCCTCTGCTTCTGCCAGTACCATGTTTGGCTCAGACCCAAGCAAATCATAAATAAATTGTGGCCCAAAATAAATTACTCCAACCATTGTCTCTTCAAAACATCTTCACTTGAAAGCTTCTCTGAACAAACCCTTCATTTACTCTTCCTTGAAGCACTCGTTTCTGAGCCTGCCCCATCCTCCAAAATCTTGTGTGTATACAATTAATCTCAGCTCTTTACTTCTCCTACTAGTAACCCTATGGCCTATCATTTGTTCTCTGGGAAAGAACAACTCATCTGACAATAAAATTGGTACATTCCCCAAAAGAAACATCTTTCTTTTGGAAAGAAGTTCGGTAAGATTTTTAAGTTGAAGTAAAGGATAAAGAGAAACTTCTCTGAAGAAGTTCCACAGATAAATATATTAAATAAAGCAAATTAATACTGAAAACCAAGTCAAGGAGGGGAAGAAATCTTCCTCACAGATCTGATTCCAGGTCTTAGTAGCAAGATAAGCCAAAAATATGGTCCTAGAGCAACAATCCAAAGTAAATCCCTATGTATACATATGTATACATAGGGATTTACTTTATACATATACATATACTCCCACAAAATGCACATAGTAAGAGATGTGAGGAGCCTTCCCCGGGAGAAACCTACAGCAACACAGAGATGGAAGTAAAATTAATAAATTCAGAAGTATTCACTGCACCCTCTATCCTCACATGGAATGCATGAGACATAAAAAAAAACAACATTCCAGTCATGAGGTTAGTCCCATTACTGCTGTATTAGGAGATGGTGCTTTAATGGCACAGGGATGAGAATACACCATGAGACAGAAAGATGAGGATTCAAACAGCTTTTAGGCCATTAAGACCTCTCAGGTATCTGGAAGTGAATACTTCAGGCTGAGACACAACAGTAGAACCTGCAATTCTGTTGCCATGTTGCACCAAAATGAATCTTTAACTGACTTCAGATTCCAGCACTTATGGCCACCATTAAAACCCATTTGACTTAATTCCCACATAATTACCTACAGTTGATTCATTAAGGCAGGAAAACAATTCAAACCCTAGACACAAAGTCCATTTGGATCCTGTAGAGTTAAAACTTTGGCTCTGGCCAGAGCACTGTGGTACACAGCTAGAGGTAATAAGCCCACCTGGATCTAAGCCAAGCCCTCAAAAAGCATCATGCTCTGCTCTGACACCAGCAGTGCAATGCAGATACCTCCCTCAGGTCTGTGAGAAGCTGGCTCAGGTCTGGCTGAGTTTATTAGCTTCAGGCACACTGCAGGAATCTGAACTCAGTGCATTTCTTCAGGCTCTGTGGAGCCAGCAGAGCAGGTGGACACATCCAAGGAGGACCCATCACCTGGTGCAGCACCCAGCCTTGTCAGCCCTCTGTCCATGCTGCTCAGTGTGCAGTGAGGACCAGCATCAAGCAAGCTGCTTAGCTGCATTTGCTACAGGGTCTGGACATTCTCCTCAGGCACACTCATTCTACTCGTGCAGTCAAGTGTTTTTCCCCACTTTCCACTTCCATGACAAGTAAATAAGATATACATTTTGTGTCCACGTTCATTTCAGCAAAGTAACATCATCATGACTGAAAGAATGAGGCACAAACAGAGCCAATTACTATCTGCTGTCATATTAAGAAGCACATATGAGCAGTATTCCTACAGTATGCTCAGATAACTGTATTTCTTTTATGATGACTGTTGCTGAAACAATTTGCAAACAAAGAATAATGCAAGTTCTGTACTGCATCTAGCCAGTGATAAAAATGATGATTATTAAAACATGATTCAGTGTATCCTATTGTGGAAAAGGAGAGAGAGAAAAGAGAGGAACATTTATTTTGCCAAAATACACATCTGGCTTTGATCCATATCACTTCACAACAAATGCTTCCAACTGTGATTTTCCTACCAAAATTTTACAGGATCTTACATGAGTTAGTAAACTCATTACAGTGTTAGCAGAAGCTGCCAAACTCTTACAAATTCAGAACATGCACTCAAGATAGAAATTATTTAATATTTTCCAACTTCACCCAGGTTGAAAAACAAATTCATAGAATGTATTTTGGGAAACAGGCTTGAGATATTTTGTAAATAAGCAGGTGACATTTCTCCTGCTGCATTTTTAGGAATACAGATCTGAGAGGTTGAATTACAAAATGATAAACTTTTATTTTATATCTTTTCTAACCACATCTGCCAGCTATTTGCAGGTTTCTGTCATAAAATCTATTCACTTCAAAGAGCAACTAGTCTGGTTCTCGTTTCAAATTGAATGGTTTGGATTTGTCAATTTTTCTTTAATCTTTATAACACAATTGGATTTATTATTAATTTCAAAACACTTTTACATAGCACTTTCCTTCCTGATAGATCTCCAAAAGCTTTGCAATTCCTCTCCTGAGCAATTCCATCCCCACTCATAATGCTGCCACTTTCAGGCCATAAAGAAGAACTTATTTAAATAATTACAGCAAAAGTGCCACAACAGTTCTTTGGAAAGGATGTGACACAGACTCGGGTTAGAGCTGCAAAAAGGATTATGAGAGACACACTACAGTCAAGAGGGAACAACTGCAATCATCAAAGCACCTTTTAATTCACTCATTGCTGGGATGATCTATAGCAACATGATATTCAGCAGTTTCATTCTTCCTTCTAATTCTACCCACATCTGCTCATTTACAGCAATCCTGCTTCTTCTCTAAATAACCAAATTCTTTCCAGGTTCACTCTATCATTTGCTGATATTGACCAAAGCAAAATGTCCCAGGTGAGCACTGAGAAGACCAGCAATGTTGTACTGCCTGGCAGAGGCAGGTCAAACAGAGAAACAAAATTGTACCAGAAACCCTGCAGAGGTTTTGAAGGGAAGCTGATGAAGCCTGTGACCTCCATGCTGAGTTTCACTGGAGGCTGAAAACTCATTTGCACAGAATACACTGTTATAACCTAAATCACACAAAACAATTTTATTTCTTTTACCCAATTCAGCAACATATGAGTTTCTTGTCTCATAGCAAGCAACAGCTAGTCATGCAGAACTTCACCTCCAAGGGTTTATGAAACTCCAAACCTATTTAGATTCACACACTGCAATTCAACTTTCCTTTTTACTGCAGAAAATGAATGAGAGGAAACTGCATCTCTCCATTTCCCTTTAGGGGAAGTGTCCCTTTGGACACTGCTCAGTTAAAAATCTTTCAAAAAAGATAATGAAGCTCAGAAGAAGATATGACCCTGTCTCTCCATGATTCCTACTGTGGATGGGGAAACATTAAGTTTGCTAATGTGATAGCTGCCATCTTCTAGAACTCCAGCTCTGTACCTGTGACCCCACATGCTAAATGATTTATTTCAGTCCTCAGCATAGTTACATGAGAAACAAAGCAAATAAATTGCTCATCTGGCTTGCACATTAGGACATATGAAGAACAGCACTTCATAAGCAATAAAAGAAGTGGGCATTCAGATCTAGGAAAAAGGGGACCTGAAAACTTCATATGAGAATGCAATAGCAATCATCTGGATGGAAACTTGGCATGTGTTAGCTAGTCTAAACAGAGAAAATAAACACAAAAGTCCTACAAATAGCTACAACTATTTTTATGGCATACACTGATGATGCTCAATTCTTCTGTAAATCCTTTTGAACATTGAAATGGTAATTTGGTGTTTCCAACCACTCTACTTAAAATCCTAGCCCAGTTTTACAGAAAATGTGAAGTGGATAGTTGAGGATACAGGAGAGCAAGTTCATGCAATATAGTTCCACGCTCACACTGCCAAACAATTCTGTACCACATGCTAATTGCTACAAGCTTGTAGGGGGCAAGCCAAAGTAGAGGGCTCTTCCTTCAAATTAGGACCTGAAGAGAACTTTGGTTCCCCCCATTTGTGTTTATGCAACCAACAGGAGATCTTGGAGCATCCCTGTACAAGAGCAGCAAAATCTCTTCTTTTATCAATGTGTGTTCTAACACAAAAAGCCACCCTAGAGATGGCAAATGCCCACACAGCTAAGTTGTCCATACACTGACAGCAGACACCTGCCATCATGGCTGCAAATGCTAGCTTCCTGCAAAGCCAAGACCTTGCAGTAGTTGTGAACAATGACTGCTGAAACTGCCACTGAGCAGCTGGCAGAGATAAGAGAAGTTAATTTATTTTCAAAATATGCTGAGAACCACATGCATTTCCTGAATTAGAGAGTAGAATACAAAGACAGATGATAAGTTTTCATTTTT
Source organism: Turnix velox (assembly GCA_013400935.1). Lineage (NCBI taxonomy): Eukaryota > Metazoa > Chordata > Aves > Charadriiformes > Turnicidae > Turnix > Turnix velox. The sequence continues at coordinate 69,202 of VZTY01000735.1, read as the reverse complement.
TACATACCCAGAGGTACAAAACTCAAAACCCAAACAACTGAGTTCTACCTTGGTTAAACAGTCACTAAAGCAAACTAGAAATTGGGGGTTTTGTTGGTTGGTTAGGTTTTTTTTTTTATTAAATTAGCCTAAATCTGCAGTTAAATTGTCAAATACTTTGCTCATTTAAAACACACTGGGGGAGAAGTTCTAAGAACTTCTTCTTCTTTATTCTTTCATAGAATCATAGAATAGTTTGGGTTGGAAGGGACCTTAAAGATCATCGAGTTCCAGCCCCCCAGTGCTCAATGCCTTGTCCAGCCTGACTTTAAACACCTCCAGAGAGGGGGCATCCACAGCCTCTCTGGGCAACCTGTTCCAGTGTCTCACCACCCTCACAGTAAAGAATTTCTTTCTTATTTCCAGCCTGAAACTCCTCTCTTCCAATTTAGATCCATTATGAGCCATATGCGCCATCACATATCCTATTAAGAAGTCCTACCCCTGCCTTTCTGTAGCCCCCCTTCAGGTATTGAGAACTTTCCTATTCTTATTCTTCTTAGAACTAAGAATAGGGTAATTTTCCCAGCTATGGCCATTTTCTTTTTTAAATTTTTCTCTTTTTTTTTTTCTTAAAGTTTTTTACTTCCAAGGATTTCAAAGCAGATTTTGACAAGAAGCATCACTGCCTCCACATCTCAGGACCACCACTGCAACACCCAGAGCTTCTCATGCTGAAGACTTTCAAAATATTACTACGCTGTGAGAATTGCTCAAAAATTATGTAATATCAGGCAGAAGGAAGGAAAGAAAGAATAAGTCTCCATGTTTTGCAAAAAATAAAAACAAATTCCCACTGCTGTACCTTCTTGGCATCACAGTAACGTAGCCCAAAGGAGTGGAACTGGGGGAAGAAGGTTGGTTGGACAGCTGCAATCTGAGTGTAGAGCTCTGCAGGACGTGACATGGCAGGGGTTCCTGAAAGCAGGATCACTCTCTTGGCAGCCTGAAACAAGCAAAATGAAGCATCATTATCATAGAGCTGACAGTATAAGCAGAATCTTGGAATCATAGAATCATAGAATAGTTTGGGTTGGAAGGGACCTTAAAGATCATCGAGTTCCAACCCCCCTGCCATAGGCAGGGACACCTCCCACTAGACCAGGCTGCCCAGTGCCCTGCCCAGCCTAGTCTTGAACACCTCCAGAGAGGGGGCATCCACAACCTCCCTGGGCAACCTGTTCCAGTATTTCACCACCCTCACTGTAAAGAATTTCTTTCTTATGTCTAGTCTACATCTATCCCCCTCTAATTTATATCCATTGTTTCTAGTCCTCCCATCCGATATTATGTTAAAAATTCCTTCCCCTGCCTTTCTGTAGGACCCCCTCAGGTACTGATAAGTTACTATGAGGTGCCCTCTGAGCCTTCTCTTCTCCAGGCTGAACAACCCCAACTCCTTCAGCCTGTCCTCATAGGGCAGTTGCTCCAACCCTTTGATCATCTTCGTGGCCCTTCTCTGGACCCTCTCCAATAGCTCAATGTCCTTCCTGTGTTGAGGGCTCCAGAACTGGACGCAATACTCCAGGTGTGGTCTCACCAGTGCCGAGTAGAGGGGTAAAATCACCTCTCTTGACCTGCTGGTCACACTCCTCTTGATGCAACCCAGGATTTGGTTGGCCTTCTTGGCTGCGAGTGCACACTGTTGGCTCATGTTGAGTTTGTCATCAACTGACACACCCAAGTCTTCCTCTACGGAGCTGCACACATCTGCTACAAAGTCATCCCCAGTCCTGAAATAAAATCCCAGAGCCTTTGTCCAAGCACCCTAAATGGAAGAGCACTTCACCTTCCATAAATACTTTCAGCCTTCACTGAAGACAGTGCTTCAGACTCAAGGACTTAAAACTTCTAGGAAACAGGACAAACTGTACTGTTTATTATTCATCATCCACGTGCTGTAAGGGAAAGGGACATGAATTTTTATGGCAGTACTTTCTGAATTGGCATTTACCCACAAGACACATTAAGATCTTGTGCCTGTCTTGACATTTCTATTTGACATCGGATGTCACAGGGAAATGATACTCTGCTTCAGGTACATTGTCACCTCCCAAATAAATCCTCTCACAATAAATATGCCACAGCAAGACATAAACAGACCAATAGACAAATGCTGAAGAGATACAAAGAAGGAGGACCTTTTCATGAAGTTTTGTTCATTCTATTAACAAGGAGGGAAGGATGAAGCTGCCTGAGGCAGGAGCAGAAAATGTCCATGTGACAACCATGGTGAGCTCAGCTGGCTGGATGCTAGAATATGAGTTAATAAATACAAATCAGTAGGGGAAGCAGGAAGGAGATGGGGTGGGAAACCTGTATCTAAAGCAGATGTTCCCATAAACTTGTGGGAAAAACATTACACTATAGATATAAAATCCTCCAGGATGCATTTCTACCCTCACACTTCCATTATTATCTAATTCTATTATTAGATGAGAGCAATGAATTTCTGCTGCTGTAAATTCACATATAGTTGTTAAATTACAAAATGCCTTGTAATTTCCTGCATGATTTATTGCAGGCTCATTAAAATAACAAAGGGATCCTTGAGTGACATCTGTACCAGCAGTTCATTCACATTTAAATGAAAAAGAAAATTAAATTCTTTTATCATTTCACTGAAATCTACCAGTCACCCAAATCAATTCGGCTGATTCATCCACTCGACAACCAAATCTGGTGGAAAAAGAGTTCACAGATCAGCTACAGGAAATTAATTTCAGGAGTCCTTATCAGATTTTTATACATAGGTTGTAATCAAGGTGGGACTTGCCTTCTCCCTCCATCCCTACTAAAATGATTCAGAAGGAAATGTGATCTCCATGAGGATCAGACAATTCCCATAAACATGTAAAAAAAAGAAGGATATTTATGGAACTAAGTAAGAAGTGAGGTCAAACCTCTGGACATGTTGGAAGGTGAGAACTAGTTTGCACAAAACAGAGGTGCTTGTGCTACTCACAACAGTGAGGAGGCACAGAGGCCAAAGACTGCAAATCTCTCGAGGAAACAAAGTGATAAAGTAGAAATTAGTTCTGTTTTTTTAAATTAATATAACAGTGGAGGACAACTGAGCAGAACCTAGATGATATCTAATACTTTGCAGGAGCCTTTAAGAATTAAACTGACGCCATCCTGAGAAATGCAAGACAAGACAGTCCCACATGTCCAGGAAAACTTCAAATTAAACTTTTTCCTCCAGGCTGAAGGGAAGAAGAGAACACTGAAGTCACACAATTACAGACAGCTCACTTCAAATGATTCTGTATCAAGCTAAACCAAGGTAAATTCACTCAAACCAGACTAGGAATAAACCCAACACAAACCAAACTGTCTTGAAAGGGTTTATGCCCTTCTCATGGCTCTTCCTCTTTGGAGGAGCTACATGAGACAAGGATGGAACACTAATTCCCCAGCAGGCAAAACAATTAGTCAGGTATCTTCCCCAGTCCCTAAATAAATATCAAAACAGAGAATAATGAAGTTACAGGCTATCTGAATTCTAATCTTGCCCACCTGCTGCTTTGCTGTGAACAACTTAATTTTGAACAGACAGGGTATCTGACAACACAAGCACTTACCAAGAGCTGTGATACACCTTATATAATTAACCATTTAAAAAAAAATTGAAGTAAATAACAACAGCACACAAGGTATTAGCTCCATACGAGCTGTGAAGAAGAAAATAATTCCAGAAAATCCTGTGAAACATAGATGGTCTAACTCATCCCAAGGGTCCCTTTCATTCGTAGAATTCATGACAGAAGGAGCCAAAGAGAGACAAGAAGAAAAAAATAATCCTAGGAGGACAAGTTTCCCAGCACTGAAGGCTTAGTTGAAATGGCTTTGAATCACATCTTTCTTTTCTAATGGCAACTCATTATGAGTAGATGACAATAAAGATTTGCCCCTGCAGAAATATTCCTTCTGATCACTGTTTAATTCTTGTTTCTTTCTGAACCTTCTGCACCACAGAGAGTGAGAGCCTTACCCTCTTTTTACTGAAGTCTGTAAGAATAATATGGAACAACAACACAGAAAATAAGATGGCAGTGACCAGCAAGGACTTTCTATTAAAAAAAAAAAGATCTGTAATCAATTAACATCCATTTCCACGTAGGAGAAATAACTTTAGCTGCTCAACAGCATTTAGGCATGAAGTTTAATCTTCCCCAGGTGCACTCCTCTATCTCTCACATGTCCTTGAGACTGTTCTTACAGCTGCTTCCTTTTGAGACTACCTAAGTGAACTCTGATAATGATTTGACCAGTGTAAACCTGTTTTGCAGCCCTCATTTACTTGGTAACATGAGCAATGCACACCAGCAAGATTAATTCCACAGCTGTGACAACATTCACAAGTGTCCCTTTTGAAAGTGGAAGAGTAATTTATGAAACAATCTATTAAAATGGCATTTACTTCACAGATTAAAGCTCAGTGCCCAACTGATTTGAAGGCAAACAGGTAAATAGGGGGAGAAAACTATAAAGAAATACTGAACATACAAAGCACCTCATTAACATACAATGAATGTCTTTTCTCCACAGCATCTCTGTCATATTCTAACAGACTGACACATGTTTTTAAAAAAACATGGCTGTTTCTGGCTTTACAATTACTTGTGTCCCCCTATTTTGCTTACTCTGCCATTCTGAAGTGCTCATCCTAATATCCTACCCTGAAAAATTTGAGGGTGGCCCTAATACAATAGAGATAATCACCCAGTGAAATAGAAGATTTGATAAAAGCAAAGGATTGCACCTTGTTTGAGGTGTGTTTCTGCACTTGGGTGATACAGATAAAGCTCTGCCTTTTGCCAGATAATCCTGCAGTGGTTATTCCAAAAAATACAAATAACTTTTCCTATTCATAAGTGACATCTTGACAGAGAATGCTTATCAAATGGCATCCATCTGCTATGACTGAAGCAAATTCAATTATCTCCCTCTTTCAAGAAGAAAGGGAAACTGGAAAGCAAGAGCAGATCTGAAGATGTAGCCTTGAGAGCCCCAAGCTTCCCCAGTTTCAAGATGAAGTTCCTTCTCCCAGAAGGTGACAAGAAAAGGCTTATTTATCCAATATGGATTCATAGTGCCTAAAGACAGGTGCTATTTCTTTCCCACTGGAACTGGAGATTTTTATGTTCCCTCCTCACCTTCAACCTTCAGCACTGACATCTTTGCTAGCATTATTTTAAAGCATCTCTTTGCTAAAATAAGCCCAAAGGCTTTAGATTCCAGCCACACAATGTATTTGGACTTCTTTAATAGAAACAAAGACCTTTAACCCTGCAAACATCAGTATGTGCATCATGCCAGTAACCTGAGCAGCTGCTCAACAGGAACAATCACAACAGTAATACTATCCAAATGTTGTGGAACAAAGCCCACAGGGAACACAACAGGGAAAAGGCCATTTTATGCTACAGGAATCTTTGATTAGATACTTTTTATTTCTTGGTTTCTAATCTAGCTCGTCACCAAGAACTTGCTGTCTTGCTTCCAAAAACCTCATCCATGTACCACAGGGACATTCCCCACTTTCCACTGCCTTGCAATCCTCCATGCACTTAGAGAAGAACAAAGCCATGCTGCACTTCAGCTGGTCAAAGGATGTAGAATCCTTTTCACTCCAGACCCCAAGAGATCCTGCCACAGCTCTGCAAAATCTGCAGTAATCTGGCCTCAACATTTTCTTGCTGATATTTCAGCTCACCCTATCTTTCTGTTAGTGCAACTGTATTCCCTCTCAAAGTTTCATCCAGTAACAACAAACTGAGCACAATATGTCTTATATATTTAACTCTGAATTAATGACAAATTGTGACAAGCTACCAGATAGTGAGCATGGCCACTGCACACATCCAGACATTATAAAAGAGCATTAAAAAGTCTTCCTGGTCACACTTCCACTGTCCTAGGCAAAATTTTCCCAAAACTCTGTCAAGGTAGCAGGTAGGTGTCAAAGACACACACCAAATACTGCACACAGACACATAGAGACAAAGAGTTGGTGGGTTTTTGAATTTAAAAAAAAATTCCCAACTGACAAACTGAGGTCACATGTTTAATACATGATTCTGCTTGACAATTCCATACCACACTCACTCTGCAATATACATAAAAGAGCAGAAAAAAGATTAATTATTTCTGAGTGGCTAAAAAATACCACTTTATTTTGAAAGCCTGTCAATGTCAGCTAAAATGAGGCTTAAAATGCTGTAACCATGGGTGGAGATTCAGCTTGGCTGTCTAACAAGGCAGATTTGAAATTAGTACCACAGGCAAGTCATCTTTCTTATGAATGTATTGATTTAATCTGGTTATTGTGCAGTTCTGACTAAACACTCACAACATTTTTTACATTTTACTTATTATTCAAATGGAGAAGTCACAGGAGCACATTCTATCAAGATAAAAAGAGGCCATTAAGTATGGATGGAAGTGACAGAAGTGTTTCAGGCTCAGAAATGCTTTAACTTAGATCTGTCCAGTGTCATTATGAACTCATAAATCTTTGCAGCGTTTAAGGACCAAGGATCACATTTCTTACGTGTTGGGGTTTTTTTATTCTTTTCCTGTCCCCAAAAGCTAAGCTTTAACACTTGAGATTCTTGTAAAAAACATAAGCAACCATGGAAATTTGAGAAATTTTAAAGTAGTATAATGCTAACAACAGACAGAAGCAGCAATGCTTAGAAGGCAGACAAGGAATGTCAAGGAATGATCCTTAAAATAGGGTTTGAGGTGTCAGAAGCAGTGCACATGTGAAGGAACTGCCTATGGATACAACTTTCTTTGGTCTCTTCTCAAAGCTCCATTATTAGCCTAATCCTTTTAATGCAAAGAAAGCAAGAGGAAGAATACTACCCTCAGCAGCATGTTTGCCAATACCTCTTATTCAATCATCTCAAAGTATCACTTAAAATACTGAAAATGCTCCCATTTTGACCCTATTGACACAGTATAGTTGTTAAATAAGGTATTCAAGAGATGAAAACTCCTCATACTTTGTCAGTTCTTTCAAATAAGCATTGCTGCAATGCACTGTGCCAATAGTGAACACAGCATCACTTACTACAAGTTGAAAACAAATCCATCAAAGGGGCTCATTTTAGAACAAACACCTGTGCTGGGAAGCAAGAAGGGCAGAAGAGGGGCTATCACAACAAATACTCACTTAACAAGTTACAGTCAGCAAACAAAAACATCTACCTGAATTATCTAACATGAAATGTCTGGTACTGTGTGCTGTTTGCAGGTGAGATAATGCACGATATGAACATGTAACACTTTATGCTTTCAGAAAACTGATATTCAGAAGCACCAGTTCTCAATTGTCTCAAACCAGTGAGATGTGACAGCATAAAACTGTAAATTCTCAGTGAGTGCATACAGGCAATTAACCTCCACTTAACAGCTACCATCTTTCACTCTCCTATCTTGCAGCCTGCAAATAATTTTGACAAGCTGATCCTTACAAAAGCTACAAGTAGGAAAAGATGAGACCACTTTTTGAGCATTTGCAATGAGGTAAATTTGTTATTTTCCACCATTTCCAGACATACACCATAATTACTGTACCTCAAACTGCTAGTAAAATTGGACCTCCTACTTAGTTTCCAAACATTAAAAGCATGAAGTACTTTGAAAGCCAAGAGAGGACAAGAGTCAGGCCTTTAAAGAGAACAATGAAGTTATTCAAGGACAACTACTTTCAGCTTCCCATTAAGAATCCTGCTATAAAGTTGGTTGCTATAAAGCCATCAAAGATCGAATCTTCCCTTTATATACACTTGATGGTAATTGCTGAAGAGGAACTGCATTTACCTTGTTCTAATGCACAGGCTCTGCAGTGTCTAGAAAGTACTTGTAACTTTAACCTGTTGGAGGCTGTCTGATTCTTTGATCACAGGACAACATGCAGACAAGAGAATTTCTCTCTCTCCTGTTAGTGCATACTTGAATATTGCTTCCCTTCTGTGGCCCTTTCTGTCTTGCTAAAGTCACATTCTGAACTTTCCACTAGTTCTAAACTTTTAACCAACAGGAATCCTCTTGAACTCCAGTCACACAAATACACTTTAAGCTTGAAGTAACAGTATAGAGTCCAAAACCATACCCAAGGAAGGGACCTAAGCATTGTTATTTTGATATAGAAGAGCAATTTGTGTCCCAATAAATAACTGATAATGATAATTTCCATTAAACAAGTTACACTGACAGTACTATATTCTTTCTACTCTCCCTCAGTACATTTTCACATTCCTTTTTTCCCCTTGTAAAACTGATCAATGGCAGTACCACAAATAGAAACAAGTGGCTAAGCCAGAGAGTAAGTTTTTCCTTAGATCTACAACATTACCTGGACTGCACAACATCAGAATTCAGCTGCTGGCTCCTAAACCTGGCAAACAGAGCAATGGTACTTTGGAAGCCTGACCTTAGGTGCCAGAGGTTTAGCACCCAGCATACCCACCTTAAGTAGAGGCATGGCAGCTCGGCATCGGACAGTTTTTATGTTTTTTAGGAAATGTGATTCATCCTGAAACAAAAAGAGGCATGAAAGTGAAGATAGGTCTGATTCATAGTCTGACTGCAGGCTACAGAACAAATCCTAGTATTACCAGCTATCCAATATTACAAGCCCTATCATCCCAAATGATGGTTCAAGCATTGGGATGATCAAATTCCAAAGAAAAATAAAGCATGGAGAGTAGCAGGCTTCCTACATTCAAATCAACCAGAAGTATTCATTCAATGCAACCAGAAGTAAAAGGAATCAAACCTTAAAGCCATGAATCTCAAATGACCACAGATAAATGAGCAGAGAAGGCTGGACAGGAAATGAGGAGGTAGGTGATTTCCACCACCCATACTCATTTGTCCCTATGTGTCTTTTAAATGCAGCAAACATAGCAGGCCTATACATGCTGCTTTTCTAAATAAAGGGTTAATGGAAACTATCAGGAAAAAAAGAAATCTAATTAGGATCCAACTGTTCTGCTGATAGGGCTCACTGGGTGGATAATAACCTCCTACGTGAGACATCACCCCCAAACAGGCTTCATTTCTGCTGCTGTAGCAAGGCAGAACTTAGACACAAAACAAAATCCATGCTCTCCAAGGGTACACTCTCATCTTTCCATGTAGGGATCAGCAAACAACCATGCATGTGAAGACAATAAAACTGCTTAGCTGTTCAGGCACAGCCTTCTCCCTCCTAATTAACACATCAGCTACACTAATATTCCCAGACATCAAAGAAGATTGGAAGAAAAAGTAGGAAGCTCAGCACTCCCATCTGTAAAAACATACGCAGAGTCCAAATTTGAACATGCAAACATATAAACCCAGAGAAAGAACATCTGCCAGCTCAGCCCTGGTAGAAGGTTCCATGGCAGTAGCCCTTAAACCCATGTCCTTTTACTTCAAGCACCAGCATACAAAAGTAACAATCTGCATTTCCACACCAACAGAAAGTCTGTAGTCAGAGTTGCTAGGGAAAAAAAAAAATTAAAAAAATAAAAATAAAAATTCCCACATGAGTAGTTTGGTCTCCAAAATGTTCCATCTATTCCCACATTCCCATCTGATACTGAGAAAAAGATTATTATGATGCAGTTGTCATGATCTTAGGGACAGGTACATGTGTGCTGAAAACACTAAGAACATCAAATACCCATAGTAAGCTATTGCAGTGCCTATTGGTAGAAGATGGGTTTCAAGTATTAGATGTTTGGGATTTTTAGTAACCAAAATCTGGGAAATTGTCTTTTTCCATGGCTTTGTAAAAAGCTAAAAAGAGGATTTTGAAGTAATTTACAAAAGAAATTATACAAGTGATAAAATACAATGAAGATTGTTAATGGAACACAAGCAATGGGAAACATTTTGACTTTCTGTTTTACCCACATCCTTGATGTTGAGAGTTTATCTGTTTAAACAGATAAACTAGTAGGAATTAAAAAGAAAATAATCCTACTAGTTATCTCAGAAGGTTTCAGAGAAGCCTCCTGCTTCTGCTCATGAAGAGACCTGTGATCACAGCCACAATTACAAGACAGTTTCCATCCCAATCAAGGTCTACTTCACACTTCTCTGCTGTACAACACAAAACACTTCATCTGCAGCATTCAACTAAGTTCAAAATACCAGTGTTCCACTTACAATAATAACTACTTGGAAAGTGCTCTTAAGTTGCTTGTCCATCTTGCTGAGGAGGTCAAAGCTGACAATGTTGATCAAGCTTGCCATTAGATTGTCTTTGCCCGTCACTATGACATTGGTGCTACCTGGGCTCAAGGATGGAAGCCACCTGTGAAATGCCTGGAGGGAGAAGAAAGCAATTAATTGCATTCTGGTGGTTATGTCCCCTGTCAGGATTCCAAAGCACTTCTCAGAGCATCCTCAGTAATGCTCAGAACATGGAGCCACACACCCCCTCACTGTTAGACATCATCTGGGAACAGAGTAAGGATAAGCAGCCTTCCCACAGCAACAACCCTAGTAATGGAGAAGACCAAGAACAGAATCCAGGCTATAAGGCCAAACCTACCTTCCAAGTCTAGGATTCAAATATGCTCTATTCTTGCTTCTACTTGAAAAAAAAACCCAACTCCTGACAATGTTAACTGCTATACTCAGAGCCAGAGTGGCCATTCCTGACAGAGAAGTTGTTTTCTCACTCAACAGGAAAACCTCAGGCTGGTAAACAGACTTGTAAGCAGTAAACATCTCTTACTATAGCAATGTTTACTCCACAGTGAGGACAAAGTACAACTCATTCAGATAAACAAAAAACTCTTCCATTACCTCTCCCTCTTAAAAAGTATAGCAAAAAAAAAACCACAACAGCCAAACAAAACAAAAAGATCAAGTTGACAATACACCAGCTGCTTTATGACAAGGGCTGAAATACATGTGGTGATAGTCACTCAAATCAACCTCTTGAAATGCTTCACACACTAGAGCAAGATATCCTCCCCCAAACCCATCTGTTCACTGCTGAGCACCCACCATTCCCCCTGTAATCGTGTCCCTACCACACCAACCTCTCTGCAATCTCCTCAGGCTGCTGATGCTCTGCAGATGGCTGGCTGGAGCTTTAGTAGTATTGGTCTGTAGAGACACAAGAGAAATGGCATCTCTGTCTCTAGGCCCTTCACTTGGGGAAAGATCCCCAAGTGTCATTCCTCTCCTCTGTTCAGGAAGCACATGCAGCAGCCTGAGGAGTTAAACAGGAGCTTCTCACATTTCTCAGGATGTGGCAAACTAACAATTAATTATCCTTCACCACTTACAGCAGGGACCACAACCAAAATGGGCCAACACGTGAACAAGGTTTGATCCTAACCAGAAAAAACCCCCAAAATTTATACTAAGGTGGGGGCACTGGGAAAGTATCTGGAAGCTCCTGGCTGTACTGACCTCTCCTTTTATAAAGGGCACATAAGTAACTCACACTGTAAAAGGGACCCTATAATTCTCGTTTGATGCTGACCTCTGCCTAACTAAAGGGCATTGAAACCATTTAATTATTTAAATTTCAGTACTGAACTCCAGAAGCACATGACTGCAGTCCTTCTCACCCAAGAGTACCTCACATCTAGCTGGCTTCCTATGGCACTTTGAGTTTAAAGCCCAGAAAGCCAAAATAAAACATCAACAACTCTGAGATGAAGACAATTTTCAAATGATTCAGCTCCAGAGACACCACAAAAGCTTCTACCACTATAGTAATTACAGTTAAACACATCTGTGCTAGGATGGACTGAGTAGATTACAGACTATAATAAACTCTACCTTCTTCCATTTTCTGTGACATTTTCCTTAGACTTGCATCCTCCACGTACCCAAAAAGCAACACAGATCATTCTAAAGCAAACCTCCTAACAAAACATCTCCCATGACAGCTTCCTGAGGAGTCTGGGAAGGGAGAGAAAATGAAGCACTTACAGAAAAAAACCCCAAACACCTAAAATTGCTTAAATCTCTTGAAGTGGGATGTAAAAGTTTAGCTGCAGGTGACCAGTACTTCAGGAAGCCAGACCCCAAATGTTCCCAGTAGGTATCTCACAGAAGCCATGGTTTCAGGTTAGGTATTGACACAGAGAACTACAGGACACTGAAACACCAGACATGACGGGCATCACTTCTTTATTTAGTAAATAATTTTCTTCTCTGGTTGCCCAACGTTTTGTTGCACTACTGGATGTGAAAACACATGCCATGATATTCTAACAACCCAGCGACATCACAGAAAAGCAAATCTCCATCAATAGATTTCTCATTCACGAAGCATTCCAGGGAAACCTAAACTCCCATGCTTTCCTGCTCAGATATGAAATTATTGATCTAAAACCTCTGGCTTATCTTTTTCTCCCACAGAGAACACCAGCCTATGTCAACCCAACAGCCACAGCATAGAAGCTGTGGCAATGATTTATTTCAAGATACACTTCCCAACCATGCATGCTTTCTTTGGCTACTAAGCAACATTAATAAAGGACTCCTCTGAGTCAGCAGGATGCTGTGGAGAGGCCAAAAGACTATTATGACAAATACTTAATGATGATGATAATGGAGCCTTTTGAATAGAGTAGAGAATCCCAGTATCTGGGCTTCTATTCCAGCTAAGGGACTGGCAAATACTGCTTTGAAAGGCTTGAATAAAACAGATGATTGCTTGAATTCAACTATTGTCTTTGACATCAATGAAAAGAACACCCCCTTGGAGCCAGCTGACTTGCAGGAACAAAGTGAACAAAGTTATCACCAGGCCATAGGAGATATTTTCTCTAGATCTCCCTCTTTGCAACAAATCAGCTGGACCACAAAAAGAAAACCAACAAAAGAAAATAAGCACACCTCATTCAAGTGACTTCCCCTATCACGTTTATATATAAGAGTACAAATTTGACTTTCTTCCCCTTCATATAAATATTTTTTAAATTTTAACTTGCACAGAGTGCAACACAGCACAACCATAACACGTGTCCACTACTGGCCACCTCCATATCCTCAAGCTCAAAGTACCTCTGCCCATGTAAACCTCACAGAAGAAGGTGTCACCACCAGTAGGGGCCACTCCTTTCGGTAATAGGCAGCGATGCAGATTGCCTGGAGGGTCTTGCCCAAGCCCATGTCATCTGCCAGAAGTAAACGCCCATTCTTCGAAATAGCAAAACTGGAGAAAATAGAGAGGGAAAATTAATAAGAGTCAAAAATAAAAGGTTTGTTCTCTGTCCTGGCAGCACAACTCATTACCAAGCCCACAGTGTGGATCACTGGGGTTCTTCAGTAACCCTGAACACAAGGGAGCAACTCCCACAAATCTCTCAAAGCTTGTAAGCTCCTAAACAGAGTAGTTCATGCCAGCCCTTAGAGACTTTCATTTCATACGAGTAGTCATTTCAGGACCTTGTGATTATTTAAATCACATTTTTTCCATTATATTACTCCCATCCTGTCCCAAAGTTCATCTGGGAAAACACTGTTAATAACAATGTCACTTTAAAACCAGTAAGTACAGACTTTCCTGGATTACATCTTCAAGTACACAACTAATGACCACATATGATGGGGTCAGGGACATTTAAAAGTTTATCTCTACATGCAATTAGTCTTTTATAAACTTTTAAAGCCTGGATCCCATTTTCTGGCACTTTCCCGCGTGCAGTTAATAATAAACAACAAGCAGAGAGAGGACAGAAATGACCTTAAAAAAAATATAAAAAATCGCATGACAATTAGGCACACACTGAATCACAAGACAGAGATCAGAGATGTATCATTTGATCAATTTAATGAAAATAGCAAAATGCTACTTTCCTTCTGACTCATAATGAAGAATTCCAGCTGGAAACAGAATAGATGTGTCACTCAAAGAAAAAAAAAACATCAACAACAACTATACCATACCAAACCACCAGTGTGCCAATGTGATAACAGCACAAGACTCTGGAAATGTGTGGACCCCTCCTTGGAAAAGAATGCAGTGTGGGCACCAATATAAATGAAGCAATGCTAGGCAAGGACTAGGTCTTAAACAGCATGCAAAAAGGACATACTTCACACCTTCCCGCTGAAAGGGCATGAGGCTTGTCACAAGTTCAGAGTCCACTACTGAAATGTCAGCATCAGGGATGTCTGTCTCTGATGTAGATCTCTGTATTTGAGCAGCAAAAGTTGTTATTACTGCCTCAGGCAGTGGCTCCACTTCTACTGATGGAAGGTCCAGTAAGACTTTCACTGCAAAGAACAGTGTTTTATTAACAGAAGGGACAACATGTATACAATTCACATTATGATTATGGATATTGGGGCACAAACCTCAGCCTTATTAACAGTATTATTTCCTATACTGAAACAGCTCAAGAAAGTACAACACCATGCACAGGTGCTGCCCTGGCCTCTTCCCTAAGACTATTTCAGAACCATTTGATGAATCATCTCCTCCCCTCATATTTAGACTTGGTTATAAAAAAACTGAAAGTCTGATGCCATCATTTGACATGATTGCTACTAATACAGCTGGAGCTGGATTATTCACACTGAGGGCAGGTTAGGGCACACTTTACTCAGAAATAAAAGCATGTGTTTGAACAAAAATGCTCCTGAAGCCTAAAAGGCAGGGGCATCTTTCTCTTGACCTTGGGATTCTACATCAAAAATCTCTGATGTCTCTGCCATCCCTGAGTGATCAAGAGGCAGCTAATGAAGATGATGCATCTTCAGCATTGAAAACTCTCNCCTATGAAGCCTCTCAACTTCATCTGCAGCTTTACAGCTTCCCAATTAAACCAAAGGAATCCCCAGCCTCCATTATGCAAAGATGTCAGGGCCTTCATCTTTTCAACACATCCATCACAACAAGCAAAGCATCAGGGTCATTTTGCTCCTATAAAACCTTATTTCAGTCACCTGCAGTAGCCTCTCAATCTTATCCCACACAGATTTCTTTCTAGTTGAACTGTAAGTTCAAACAAATGCCAACTGAAATTATGCAGTGAGCTGGGATCAGGAAAACATATTCAGTAATCAATCTTGGACCACTGATTGAGAAACAAAAGACACCTCCATGCAAAAAAATAAATGCTCACAGACCTTTCACTGCAGGGAGCATTTTTTATTATTATTTATTTAGTGGCTGGTTTGTATATAAAGTAAAGAAGACATAAACCATCTCTGTCTGCAACAATAGCCAGAGCTTTGGAAAAAGAACTCTCTAAGCCAGCAATAAATGCACCTTCAGAATTCAGTTAGGTATTTTCATTTCAGTTATCTCCAAGAGAAAAGCAACAGGATAGACTCCTGCCATGTGGAGGGGGAAAGCAATTCCAAGAAATATACATATGAAAACATTTCCATTTGTGGCTGGGCAATGACCAAACTTCTGAAAATCTCCAGCTTAATTTATACTTCTTGAAAAGCAGGAACCCTCTCCAGCCCAAGCTTGTTATTACACTCACACACTGAGCTATGTGTTAGCATAATTGCTACAATTTGCTCACTGATAATTCTGTTGCTATTGTTCTGTACATGAGCTGGGAGAGTGATTAAGATATATCTGCCACCAGCATGATTCATCCAACAGACATTTTTTACTGAAGTGACCTTTCTACGAAGATGACTGAGCAACTAAGCAAAGAGACATTAACCTCTCCAAACAGTTCCCAGCTAACAGATATCTCTGCTGGAAATGGCAACCAGCCTTTTAAAATTCAGATTTTTTTTATTATTTTGTCGTAGGTAAATGCACAGGCACAAAACAAAAGCTGTTCCTCAAAAAAAGCACGTGCTAGAAAAGCCTCAAATGCCCCCACAAATCACACTCTGCAACAGCACATGGAGAGAAATTATTTTTGCTTTCCTTAAATCTGAGGGATTCTGAACACTTCATGTGATGTACACAACAGCCAGCTAGTGTGGACAAGAGGAAGAAAGACTGGGAGATGTGTTTGTTCAGACTGCCTGCAGCGTGCTACAGGATCAGGCCCCTTGCACATACAAAAGGCTCTTTTAGGAAACTGAGAGAGACATCATCAGCTCTCATTCAAATCAGGACCTGTCAGCATAATAGTTCTGGATTTTTCTGAGTCTCCCCCAAGACATACTTCATTGCTTTCTTGACATTGCATTCCTACAAGGCTCCACAACCTGGCTTTCAGCCCTACGACCACTACTTATATTATTAAGCCATACATAACAGGAGCATGTAAATATTTCATTATTAAACATGATTTGGTATCCTGTGAAAGCAGGAGCCCATGCTGGAGAAAAAAACACTCTGAGCAACAGCAGTTCTGAAACATTCAGTCATATTTTCTATGGAAAATATGGACAGCACCTTGCTAACTACCTTTTAGAAGTTTATCCCAACCAAATTTCATAGCCACATAACCTCACATGAGTACCAAGGCAAACACAGCAGCCAACTGGGATGATAAATAATAATTTAATACTTAGGTTTTGAGTTGTGTAATGCACATCTCAAAATTATCTGTAAATTTAACTAAACATAAAAAGAAAAAAAAATACAGATATGCTGCTGTGACTGGATTTCTCTGCAAAGAGGCATCTTTTTTTTTTTTTTTTAAAGATAGAACAAAATTACTATCCACAATTCTACATTTCAGTCCTGTGAGTCACAGTTTCATCATCACTGCACAGATACAGTACACAGGTTTGAAATGATCAACTTCTACAAAGACTGTTAACATCATAACAACACCACGTGCTTAGATTCCACTTGCAAGGCAAAATATGATGCCCTCTTAAAAAAAATTTCTTTTATTAAGCTTACTTTTAAGCATCTATCAGCCAGCACCACAGCATTTACTGGAGTATGAAATTCTGCTCCATGAAAAATGCTTCTGCTTCAAGCATATCTGCAAGAGAAATGAGCAGCTCCTCTTGTTTGCCTCAATATCAACTCAGCCATGGAAGCAACCTGAATTCTAACCTCACTCATACATCAATCAAAAAAGCAACAGTTGAGTGCTGCCTGCAAAGCCATTAGTACCAGAAGTAACACGTGAGGCCACAGTCATCACCCAGACTGTAACTGGGGATGAACTGGTTGTTACAGAAATCATCAGTTTACTTGAAAACCTAGTGCTCTGACCTGAAAAACAAAATATGCTGGGTGTGAAATGAAATAACTCCACACTCTACACACTACTTAAATCCTGTGGTAAACTGAATGGAAGAGAAGGAAGTCAACAAACCATCGTGATCTGTTTCTAAGCAAGTGGTGGCAATGCCATTTTAGGAATTTATATACACACATGAGGAAACAAAGCTGGCTGGCACAGAGGGCAAAAAGAGCAGAGGTAGAAAGAGTCAATAACAGTGAATTTTTGTAAGGACAGGAAGACTTTCCAGTCCAATGCACATCACTTCAAATTTGGCAAGTGGAAATAGAGTCCAGCAAGCCTTAACTTCAAGCAGAGCTGCTGTATGTTATAACCAACAAAAATAACTTTGTGACAGCAAATACATGTGTGTGATATAACAAACCTCATAGAAATTCAACACAGAATCTGAAAAAAACAGAGCTACCATGCCCTAAAGGACTGCCATGAATATCACCTACAACATTTTGAGTCTGGGCAAACAGTGTCAATGTCTGACAAAACAGAAAGACACCTGCTTCATGGTACATTAGCAGCTTATCTCCCCAGAGTCAAAAGGCTTAGTGTGAGAATAAAATTAGAATTCATTTGTCTCCCCAGAAAATAGCCTTAGCCAGGAAAATGCAGCTACTCACTAAGTTTGGGATAGTCCTCCAGCAAGAAATTCCACTTTCTGGTGTTCATATCTGCAACAGTCACAAAAAACACAATCATAAGTTTCTTTTAAAAAAGATAGAATCCTCTGTCTGTAAGAGATTGGCTTTCCATTCATAACTTAAAAGAATTCTTATCTGTTCAGCAATCAATTGTCCTTTGTTTGCTTTCATGTTTAGCAAACTTAAAAGCACATATCCAGAAGTGGTGGCATTACTGGAGTGAGCCAAGGTCAGCTCCTCTCATGAACCACTATAATGAACCCATCTGCTCTATGATTTTGGCAATTCTTTTATTTTCACTACAAGAAGATATGAGGAGTGACCTCATTCATGGTTATAAAGATGGAAAGTTTGAGTGTCAGGATGGAGCCAGGCTCTTCTCAGTGAACTCCAATGATAGCACAAGGGCCAGTGAGTACAAGCTGGAACACAGGAGGTTCCACAGAAATCTAAGAAAAAACTTTTTCATGGTGAGGGTGACAGAACACTGGAACTCTGTGATTTTGTGAAAGAGAATCTCCAGCTGTATTTGGCAATAAAGACAAGAACAAGCATGGCCTCTACACTGCTGGCAAATTACCAGCACATCCCACCTCAACAGTGTAATGTAATCATGGCAAACCTTGAAACACCACATTGGCTAATAGGCCAAGGACATATTCTGGCACGAAGTGTAAGACAGAGAAATAGCATTATTACCAGAACTACATGAGTTCTCAAATCTTCATCAAAGCACATCCTCTCAGCTATTTTCAGAGGGATGTACTTGTACAATTTCTCTTCTCTGAAGCTTTCATAGCACTAACAAGAGCAGCTCCAAACAATGCTATTAGAACAAAGCAGAAGCAAAGACAGACTCACCATAATTTCTGGAATCCATCTGTTTGAACACTCCAATCACTTCTGCAGAATATCCAATATCAACCTCAAACCGTGAGCGGGAGATCAGCATGCACTTCCCTTTGACAAGGGCCAAGGGTTTCTTCCAGTTCTTACACATCTTCAAGAGGGATTTCACATCAACCCTCCTGCCAATGAAATGAGAGTCTGATGCCAAGCCAACTGCATTTTCTTCTTCCAGAGGTGCCAGAATTACTGACCGAAGTTGATTTGCTGCTTTCACTAGGGAGAAAAGCATGAGATACAGAGAAAAGAGTTAGAACAAAAAACATGGATGAACTAAGGATGCAGAGGGCATTCTGGGAAGAGACAAGAGGATGCCAAACTAAAAAAATCACTTCCTGAATAAACCCAAGATATCTCTTCTAAAAAGGTTTAAGACCATCAAGTGAAACTAATTTTTGAATTAAGAGGACTAGGAAACTACTTTTTTAGATATTCTCCTCCCAATGCTCCAAGCAAAGGAATTTAGATGCTACTATTTCAACAAGAGCTCATCTCTACAACTAATACTGAAAGAAACTGGAAAAAGAAAAACCAAACCAGCCCATATTTTAGTCTTTCATTTCAATATCTGTTCTCTTTCCTCAGGCTGTTTTTTTCCCCACTATCATTGTCCAGTGCTGATCACATATTGTCTTCACATGTCAACAGAAACTTTACACAGAAAACTCATATTTGATAGCTTGAAGGAAAAAAAGCCTGGTTTCTGGAAACCATACTCTTCATTTGTAAGCTCTTTGGTGCAGAGACTCTGCTCTTATCTGTACTTGATACACTTCAAGCAAACCATAAGCATTTGAATTATAAATGCGTGGCAATCCACATGGGAAGCTAAAATACCAGCACTCAACTGTGGGTTTTTCAAAGTGCTCAACACAGGCCTAATTCTGTTCCCAACTAAATCAATAGTGATATATCACTGGCTTCAATACAGTGTGCTTTTCAAAAGCCTACCTGAACTGCTCGCCTCTATCAGCTCTCCATCTTTACAGTACAAAATGACAGGAAAAAAAAAAAAAAGATAAAACTATCCTTGTGATGACAAAAAAGGCAACCTCATTCTCACTCAAAACCCTACAGAATTACTCTTTTTCTAACATCCAAATTAGCAGGGAAAAAATGGGAAAAAAAACCACCAGCAACCAACCAGCTGTTTACAAAGAGCATACATAAGCAGATCTAGAAATGAAGCATTAGCCAGTAGCTTAGTTGTCAATACAGACTTGTATGAAGTACTTGCACAGAAGGTTTTTTTTTCCTTTGATCAGGCTTGTTAGTTGCTGAAAACCTATGCTTGATGTTTAGATTATTTCTAATTATAAAGTGTCAGAAAAATCTTATAAACTAGATGCTTAGAAGATGGACACTATGTTTGTATAGTACCATAATAATTTCAGATTATAATAAAGCTAAATAACAGTTATGAAAGGCAGAGGAAAGGAGTCAAAAGTAATTCTTTTTTACCATTCAGCAACCCTTTTACTCACTTAGACTGCTGTAATCTTCTAGGCTGAAATTCCATTTTTTCGTAGCAGGATCTAAAACAGGACAGAATATTATTAGGTGCAAAAGGCATGGTGTGAAACATTCATGCAAGGCAAGGAAGAATTCATTCTACTCTTGCAAGCTTTTGGGCACACATCTGAAAATCTATGCCAATGGTTTACAGCTACATAACACCAAAAAAACTTAATGGATGTATCAGTACTAAGATCAGAAGAATGTAGCAGCCATCCATAGGGAACAGCAACAGATGGCAGGGAAAAAGAAGTTGGAAAGAATAAATAAAAACAGGGAAAAAAGATCAGATGCAAGCAAAAGATGGAGATTCCACTTTTCTCAGTAACCCAGTTAACAGAATCAGCTCTAAACTATGGCTGAAGTGACCCATTTTCCCACACCAAATTTATGAACAACTTAACTTCCTCCATTCCCAAAAGACTCTGACCAGCTGCCATCACCAGACTTCTTAAAAAAATGTCATAAGGCACGACTTCTGATTTTTTGGCTATGGCCAAGCTCAAGCTATTTCTGCCCCAAATTTCTTTCCAATTTCAGCTGTCTTTAGTTTTCCAGTCCCCATTAATACCACGTATTTCATCCCAGCAACAGCTGTACTGCTAAACAGTAGCTGAAACTTTGATCTAACTAAAAGAGGTAACAAAAAATCAATTCTTACCATAGCTTTTGCTTGGTATTGTCTTAAATACAGCAATAAGCTCAGCATTATACCCTGTTTCAACCTGGAATCGGTTTTCCCCAAATTTCACACATTTTCCTTGTGTAACATTGTTTGCTTTCTTGCAAGAGAGAGCTTCAAATGTAGAACCTCCACCAGAGTTGGTCAGCTTTTGCATCTTGCCACTGGCCTGAGAAACACCACCTCTCTCCTCTCTTTCCATTGCTCTGCTTGTGTTTATCAGCATTTCTGAAACACTCAGGGTAGTGCTGCTTGGTGCTGAAACATATTTTATGGCTGATTTGTTCTGACTTTGTAAATTTTTACTACCATCAAGGAGCAAGTTATCAATTAATCTAGGGTGAGATGGTTCTGTAGGGCTTTTGCAAGCCGTGTAGCATTTGGGCTGCTGGAATGCAGGAAGATTAATTAAAGCTTGTTGTCCATGTTTCTGACCATCGGCATCCGAGCAATGTTTATGGGAGTAATTCAGAGAATTTGGGATCATTGTAGGGAACTGCTTAATGCCACTTGCTTGTTCTGAGTCCACTGAACAAGTCTTTTGTTGCTCTCCATGTGAGCCAACCATCTGTTGGTTTGCAGTGTAATCACCATAATCTTTCTGAAGATAGCTCTTCTGCTGAGCAGGAGTGTTTGGATTCTGTTGCTGGCCAATGAACCTGACATTATTGTTTCCTTGTTTCAAGTTTCCCTGATTGCCTGGATTCTGTTCTTTCACCTGAGGTCCAGTAATCCCCACCTGCCCATCTTTCTGGGCTGCTAGCCTCTCTGCTCTCCTGGCCAAAGCCTTCTGGCGGTTCTCTTCAATTCTTCTCTTTTGTTCCTCTGTAAGGCCTGATGACATCCTCAACAATTCAGACAAGAAATCTGGATCACAACTGCAGTGTGAATTAATCACAGACACTTCTTCAAAGGAATAAAGGTCGAGCTACAAAAGAAAAAAATTAAAAAGGCATTGAGAGACAGGAAGCTTCAACTCTGTTCCACCTCAAAAAGCTTATTATATAGATCACTGAGTATAACTAGTCACTGATCCTACAGATCTTACACAGAAACCTAGTAGTAGAGCAAGGCTGTCAGACTAATGCAAAGCCATTATCACCAAACAGATACTAACACTGCTAGAGCTTTGCATCCTGCTCACATATAGATAAAGCACATGAAAAAATGAGAAATCATCCATTCCAGTGCACTTCTGAACACTCTTCTCTACAAAATTCTGATAAAACTAGCAAGTCCTGGACTGCTGGGACAGACCTGCAAAGGCAAATGTAGGCAAAGCACATCTCTGCACAGTCTCAGGCAGAACAGTTTTGTATTTCTGGTACCTAACAGTAAAGGTGGGACAATACTCCACCTTTCCTGTTCACCTTCCTGTTCTTGAGCATCTCACAGCCTGTATCAGCTACATTCTCAGTCCCAAGCATCAGAGTCAGCTCCCGCCTTGGGAAAGGTCCATTTACAGGTTAAGGACCTTCTGGCAGGAGCAAGGACCTATCTCCCACCGCATCCCCCGGGAGCTAGGAAAGGTCTATTTGCAGGTCAAGGATTTTCTGGCAGGAGCAAGGACCTATCTCCCACCCACCGCATCCTCAGGGAGCTGGGAAAGGTCCATTTACAGATCAAAGATATACTGACAGGAGCAAGGACCTATCTCCCACCGCACCCCCGGGGAGCTGGGAAAGGTCCATTTACCGGTTAAGGATTTTGTGCCAGGAGCAAGGACCTATCTCCCACCGCATCCCCCGGGAGCTGGCCTCCATCCACGGCAGTCGGACACCATCTCCGGGCACCACAGTCTCCACTCCCAAACTCCGCCGAGGGCCCGCCCCCCACCCCGCAGGCTGGGAAACCCATGCTGTCCTCATGCACATCCCGCCACCCCACCGGGTCCCAGGCTGAGATCCCTGCTCGCTTCCCGGTGTCTCCGCTACAACCAAGCCAGATCTCAGCCCCGACCCAGCGACCTCCTCCCTGCCACAGGCCTACAAACCCACCGGCTGGCAGGAGCGCCATAGCCGCAGGCGGGCGCGCAGCCGGGAACACTTCAACTCCCAGCAGGCCCCGCGGCGCGGCCCGGCAGCACCAACAGCCCGCCCCGTACTGAGCCCGCCGCGCCGGCCGCGCAGCACCCTGGGAAATGTAGTCTTCTCCTCACGGAGACATTTTATGGGCGTCGAGAGCTGCGGGGCCTCGCTGAGGGGAGGCTTGGAACTGGAGACTGTCCCTGATGTCCTCATAGAGATTTTGGGCAGACCCTCATGCGAGGTGCGGGCCCACAGGTTGAGGTTTTGGCCTAGACATCACCCAGGGCTGGGGTAGGGCACCTACACCAGCAGTCTCTGGTGCATGTGGTCTGGTNCTACTATGAGGTCCCTCCTGAGCTTTCTGTTCTCCAGGCTGAACAACCCCAACTCCTTCAGCCTGTCTTCATAAGACAGTTGCTCCAGTCCTTTGATCATCTTCGTGTCCCTCCTCTGGACCTGCTCCAACAACTCAATATCCTTCGTATGTTAAGGAATCCGGAACTGGACAAAATACTCCAGATGGGGCCTCACCAGAGCCAAGTAAAGGGGCAAAAAGCTGAGTAGAGGGGCAAAATTAGGAGTAAAAGCTGGAGGAGAAGGGGGAACATACAAATTGGTGCTGTTTGTCTTCTGAGGTATCTGTTACATGTGATATATGTGGTTTAATTTAAATTACTTTGAGTGGGAAATAAAAAGGGGAGATAATGCATGAGAAGGGACGAAGACAGGGCAGGGGGTCTGGAACTAGATGATCTTGAAGGTCCCTTCCAAACCAAACCATTCTATGATGCTAAGACACACTTGTCAGCAGTGAGAAGGGAACTCACTGCAGGGTGTTAAGAGCAGTGCCTGACATTGGTGTAAGACTTGACTGTAGCCCTGAAGTGTGGTGGAGATGAGGGGGTCACCTTGGTGACCTAAAGAGTTATCTACAAGAAGGGCAAAAAAAAAGACCCAGGTAGCTATTGCTCCATTAGACATACTCCAGTCCATAGGAAACCACCAGAGCAAGTCCTCCTAAAAGTTGTCACAAACCAAATTAATAAGGTGACTGGGAAAAAAGCCAGCTTGGATTTACCAAAGACAAACCATAACAGACCAACCTGGCCATTTTCTAGCTTTCCTGCATGTTGTCTCTCTGGGATTCAGGATTTTGACAGTTTCCCACAGTCTCCTGCTGGACAAATGGACCAGATACAGGATGGAGGTAGTTAGGAAACTGATTGGAGATGCTGGTGATCAGTGACTTTCACTCAAGCTTGGTGGTCTTTGGGGTCCCTCAGAGAGCAATACTGTTCAGCAAGTTGTACTGGAAGAAGTTTCATCTTGATATAAACAAACTTTCACACCGAGGATAATCTATCAAGAGATGTGGTATGGTCCCCATTGCTGGAGGTTTTCAAGATGGGAGAGGACAAAGTTCTAGACAATCTAATCTCAGCCCCATTTTCCCACAAAAGGTTGGATTAGATGGATTTTTGAGGTCACTTCCAGTCTGGGCTGTTCTGTGACTACCTTACTCCTATTTGCATCAAAGTTCTGAATCAAAGTGTCTCCTAGGGTTTTAATTAAATACTAAGCTTGATTGTACATATCAATATACATATCCAGTAGTGTGTGACCAGAGTGGTGCCTGGGGAGAATGCAAAGAAAAGGACATGGGGAGAGTCATGATCCCCTCTACTGCCCTGGCAGTGGCAGGTCTGGAGCCACCACCCTTGTCCCCGGATGCCATTTTCTCCCATGTGACAGACCTTTTGGCTGGGGGCATTGAATCCAGCTGGCTGTTTCACAGTTTATTCATTTTCTCTCTGCTGGTTAATTAGAAAAGGTTATCCTTAAATTGCTTCCTGATTAAACAGCAGTGGCTGCCATTAGTCAGGAGCTCATCAGCCTGAAAAAAAACAAGACAGGCAGCAAGAGCAAGGTGTGACTTGACACACAACACAACCTTGGGAGTGCTGTTGCTCACCTGGGGATTGCACACACACAGACCTGAGTGTGACACGTGCACACCTGCACAGGCAAACATGCTGCTTTTAAAGAAAACTACAGGGCTGAGGAGAGGTCTGGGTCCAGGTTTATGGCTCAGCATCTCTTATGAAAAAAAGTTGAACCTTTTCTCCAGATTACAGGACCCCTCACTGCCAAGCAGGTTTAGTAGGAAAGGATGCTCAGCCCTGTGGTCTCTGTTCAGATTCTCTTTGTCTCTTCTCCCTCTGCAAGCCAGCAGAGTCCAGCTGGCTTCACAGCAGAGAAAGGAATGGGTGAGAGACAATTTGGTTTTTCTCCAGATCCCAGTGTCACACATGGGAGAGACAGAGATAACACAGAGTATAACCCTACAACCACCTTTCCAGCCACTTTCTCCCCTGGCAGCTCCAGGAGATCTGGGAGGAGAAAAAAAACAAACTTCAAAAGAGTGGAGAAAAGCCTCTACTGGGGAGAGTCTCCAGTTCATGAAGACATTGACAGCAGAGCGGTGTTTGCAGAGAGCTCTAGGGTTGCATGGTCAGGCAGACACACAGATAGACATTGAAGCATTTGCTCCATATGGCACAAGTTCAAGGAGCAGCCCAGCCATGCAGAGAACAGACCTACAAAATGAGAGGCTGTTTGCTGGTAGCACTCCAGGTGTCCTTTCAGTCAGAACATGCTTCCAGCAGTGGCTTGGACTCACTCTCCACATACTGGGTCAGGGAACAAAGATGCAAGACAAAAGGAACAGGAGGACTGGGAGAGGGGCTAGCATCCCCCAGCTCTGCTGGGGAGGAAACAGTTAATCCAGTTCCAAAATAATGGTCCCATTGGTGGAAAAGCATTAAGAAATTAGGTTCTTAGTGCTGTGTTCTGCACAATATTTCTGCCACCTGAATCATGCTCTAAACATCCTGTCATGGGCTGGGCTGGTCCTCCCGAATGAACTGCCTGGCCTTGTGTTGTACATCTTGTCTAAATAGCAGCTAATATCCGAAATGCAAGCTGTTTCAGAACATTTCATATTCTGAAAACTCATTAATTGTCCTCTTAAAGGTTTTTGAGGCCATGCTGCTGTCATGCTGGATGCATTCACCCCACTCCACCACCTTGCCAACACAGCTTTTTTGTTCTCCACATGGACAGAGCTGGCTGTGTGGCCAGCCTGCACTCTGCTGGGGCTGCATTGCATGCAGAGCTGCTGTGTGTAGCAAGTCATCCAGCAGACAAGTGGAAACTAGGCTGGCAGCCCTTACATGCCCCAGCTTCTAGGAGTGGTTTGGTAGCCCACTCTTAGTTCAGAAACACCATTGTCACTGCCTAAATGTGTCAGTCTTTGACCAGCTTTGGAGATCCTGCAGTTGCATCTTCTAAAAGAATTTAATCCCTTCCTTGGTTCTGTCACAGCCATAACATGTCAAGTGTCTGGTCTGGGGACTGGATCAGCTGTGCAGGGACAGTCTGCGGGGAGGAAAGTCAGAGAAAGAGTTTCTTCTGGTTTGCAAAACCCCTTTGAGTGGGCTGATGTGGTCTGATCTGAATATTTTGTAAAGTACCTGTCCTCTCTGAGCTTCTTCTACTCTGATTTGGGATCCACAGTGGGATCTAAGTTTCCTGATGGGGAACCTGAGCCACAGACTCAGAGAGCTGAGGAATTCTTCTGTTTGGGGCTGCACCTGGGCACAGACTGACCCTGCATCCTCCTCCTCCTCTATGCTCCTTCCACCTGGATTTCTTTTGCTGGACAGCTGTTAATCCCCTCTGCTTTCTCTCTGTCACCAGGGCACATCAAGGACCATGCCCTGCTGGCCCATTTGATAGCCCAGCCACTAACACAGGTTGACTCTGAATGAAGACCATTTTCCCCAAGCATCTTTGCAGCATGAAAGACAGAAATTGAAGTTTGCTGAATCCAGCTGCCCTTGAAACTCTGATGAAAAAGGATCTGCAGGAGCTTTTCTAGGATGAGAAGGTTGCTCCCCTACTCTGACTGCCAGCTCAGTGAAGACCACTTCTTTTTCCCTGCTCTTTGACCACCCAGTGCAAGGAAAATTAGTCACTCTCCAGTCTTTTGAAGCAGCCTCTCTTATCTACACAGCTTGTTCTTTCCTGGCACGCTGAAGCCTTCCTGCTCTTGTTTATAGCACAACCCCTCCAACAGATTGCAGGGTCTCTTTTCTGCCTTCTGTCCTTCTTGGCTGGATTCCACAGTGCCAGTCCAGAGCAATGGTCTGCACAGCACATGCACTCTGCTTTGCTGCCAGGCTGCTGCCATGCTCACAGGGCTGCTGCAAGGCTCAGCTGACTCTTGATCTTTTCTATGATACAGCTCAGGTGTGGGGGGCAGTTCATTGGCACCCAGAACAAAGATTTGAAAGAGAAAAAAGCCCCCCATCCTGCACTGAAATGCAAACAGTGTCTCCAAAGTGTCTGTGTTGCCAGTGCTCAACACAAAGTGAGCTGTGATCCAGCTGGTGAGAGGGCATGAGCTCCGTGGACTCTTCAGTACTCTTGAGTCTGGGGAAGAGCACATCCCTCTGCCCTATACAATTGGTTGGGATTTTTTTGTCTAGGCACTGAACAGAACTTTAAGTTGGTGAAACATGGTTGAACTGGCNCCCCCCATCCTGCACTGAAATGCAAACAGTGTCTCCAAAGTGTCTGTGTTGCCAGTGCTCAACACAAAGTGAGCTGTGATCCAGCTGGAGTGAGGGCATGAGCTCTGTGGACTCTTCAATACTCTTGAGTCTGGGGAAGAGCACATCCCCCTGCTCTACACAATTGGTTTTGGGTTTTTTTTGTCTAGGCACTGAACAGAACTTTAAGTTGGTGAAACATGGTTGAACTGGCAGAAGAGCATGAAGTTATATGGAAGAGCCTGTGTTCACATGCAGAGAATGGAACTGCATAACTTTATTTCTGTAGGAAAATGGGGTAAAAAACCCAAAGATGCATAAAGAGAAAAAAGCTGGAGCTTGAATCACTGGTCTTGCTTTCAAATTCAGAATAAGCAGCTAATCCTATGGCCTTGTTATTTGATGTGAAGCCAACTTTTGAGATCTTATTTGTTAACACTACCTACAGTTCTCTGCCCTGTCTTTTCCTGGTGCATGAGGGACCCAGAGATATGGAGAAATCCTTTAAGCAGGAGCAGCAGAGGTCACTGATGTTAAATAATTAACTGCCAATGTAATATTAATGGTCCTTTGCCCTTGCATAGGAGCAGTGTATCTCCTTGGAGGATCTCAAAGCATGCTCCAGATGAAGACAAGTTGGCAGAGCAGTTCTGAACTTGAGTGGGATGCAAAGTCTGATTACAAGAGGGTTTCCAAGAGAGAGACCCAGGGCTGTTCATGCCCAAGACTTCCTTCAAAGTCATGAGGTTACAGTGAGTTCTTAGACACACATCTACTGTTCTCTGTTGTGACTTAGACAAGAGCAGGAAAAGCTTTATTTAAGAATGTGGACTCAGCCCAAGAGTCTCCTCTACCTCGGTCTTCAATCATCCAGTGATGCATATAGGTTGCTGTCATCTAAGAAACCTCTGCAAATAGAGTGCATGGAAAGGAAGCCAGAATCTGTCCTTGGCAAACAGCTCACTTAAGCACACACTTAACTTGAAGTGTGTGCTTAAACTTGTTAAGCCTCCTCCTTCAGCAGAGATGATTTTCCTTTATGCTGAGAGTTCTCATCCGTTACAGAAGGGGAGAGTCACAGGGTGATTTGTTTATTATATTTTGTATAGCAGCCCAATTCAGAAAACACTTGCTGTCAGCTGCAGTATTTTGCTACCAGCATCTACTCAGTGACTTCCACTGGGGTCCTTGGGATAGCAATTATTCCACAACAGGGATAGCTCTTGAAGTGTCAGGGCAGCATCCTTGCAAGGCACTGCTGCAGTCTGCCTGGGTGGTGCTATTCATCTCTTACTGTAAATAACAAGGATGAGAGGCAATGGGAAAATACACACCTTTATTTAGAGAAGGATGTTTCCCCATTTTGATCACTGTAAAAATCATGACAGTCAGACCCCGAGAAACATCTACAAAGGTTCTTTTTTAAACAACGTGACTACAGAAAGCAGATGCTCATCAAGTTAAGTAAGGAATTTAATTAGCCTGCATTTTGTCTCGTTTTCAGCAATATGATGACAAATGGCATCTTAATAAAATAACATTAAGGAGCAGCACAATTCCAGTGCTTCAGGAAACAAGAAGCAGTGTAAGTTATAGGCCTGTTCCTGCTGAAGATGTTGCTTTCGTTCAGAAATCTGACGTGGAGTTAAGATGGATAATGTTTTAACAAAGTCATCCTCTGACATTTAGAAAGATTTACAGACACTTTCAGCTTCATCAGTCTTAATATAGGGTGGTAGGGGAGAAGGAAGTGGCATGAATAGCTCAAGGGACAGGTAGTGCAATTGATAATTTTTTTATATCTGTGGTGGCACA
Organism: Turnix velox; assembly: GCA_013400935.1. Taxonomy (NCBI): domain Eukaryota; kingdom Metazoa; phylum Chordata; class Aves; order Charadriiformes; family Turnicidae; genus Turnix; species Turnix velox. Next base: position 39,808 of record VZTY01000735.1, on the reverse strand, counting down.
GGCATGCAGGGTTCTTTACAGGTGAATTAAAAGAATTGTCCTTTCCCTAGCAGGGCTATAACTAAACATAGACATTATAAATTGTACAGCAAGAAACAGTTTTAGTGTTTGTCATGTAGTGGAGTATGTTCAAATTCAATTACGATCTCACATTTGGTCTAGGAAATCAGTTTTGTGCAACACATCTTGCCTCTCTCTGAGAAAGGCTATTGAAGGATCCATGGAAAGTTTGCTTATGTCATGGTTTCAGGGACATAAAAGTTTGAATAAGCTCAGTTGTAACTTCTGGGACTCCAGAAACTAGTGTTGCTTGGAATACTTCTGTCCAGTAAAAAGAATCACAAAACATGAGAGATACAACAAATGATTATGAAATTTAGTTTCTTTATACAACAATAAAAGAACTACTGGGGCCATTCATCACAGTTGTCCACCGNTCCAGTAAAAAGAATCACAAAACACAAGAGGTACAACAACAAATGATTATGAGATTTAGTTTCTTTATACTACAATAACTAGTTGTCCACTCAATCCTTTGTTTTGTCTGTACCAGGGAGCAGATCCATAGTTTAGGTGGTTGATGAGGGGATTATCACAAAGCTGTCCACTGCAGAATGCACAGATTGATCCTGGGTGATACCTTGAGGCAAAATGTTTCACAGGCTGATCACATGTTGTAACCACAGTAGTTCCTGATGGTCTGTTTGACATTTTCCACCTTTCAGATTCATTGGTTGCTCCAGAGCTCTTTATTAGGGAAGGAGAAAAGTACAGGAGTTGGGATCATGCAAGACTGTGCATATACACAGATAGGGCACACATTGAGTTTATTTAGAGATATATACATGTTTGTGCATGTGCAAATATATACCTTTTGATAGACTAATGTTCTGGATTTGTGATTTAATGTATTAATATGAGATGATTCTGTTGTAGCTGAGGTCAGAAAGTCATTGAATTGAGAGTCCCCTATTGGAAACTTCTTGGTCTGCATTTAGTTTAGGTTGATAAGGGCTGAAAGCTGTTGGTTTCTGACAGCTGTTGACTGATGTTCATGACATGAGCTTATGTTTTTTGATTCAGGTGCTAAAAACCAGATCCCCATGCTATTTAGGCCCTCACTAACAGCTTCTAAGAGGGATGAGAATGAAGATTTTCTCATTGCAATGGGGCAGCCATGAATCAAAAGGTGATGCAGAAAAGGGGCTTGGGAGTGGGCCTCTTATCAGGCAACAATTTCCTTTTAAAATTATCTTGTAGATCTTCTGGAAGCTAGATGTAAGAGTGAGTGTGGAAGGAGGAGGTTTTCCCTTGTCTCTATCAGTGGAAAAAAAATTTAGAAATGTATTGACCTGGAAAATCCAAGCTCAAAAGCAGCAGCTGGGTTTTCAGCATCTTGTTTCTTTCCCTGTCGTCCATCTGGATTCACTGTAACACAGAGAAATCAAGCATTGTCTCTGAGGTCAAGTAAAGTTTGGATGTGGCCATCATTTCCATACAGATTTCCCAATATGAGTAGTACTGTCTCACTCTCTGGAAAAATCCCCTTGCCAGATGTGAAGGGTTTGGATCTGTAAGGAGTAGTGGGCATAACTTTTCTCATTTGAAGATCTGCTGGCAGAATTGTGCCTCTTGGGATGAATTGTGAAGCAAAGCACAGATCAAGATGCTGACTCTGACTCCATCATGGCACAATATCATGCAGACAGAATTCAAGGCAGTGACACCCATGTCTAGTGATGTCTAATACATCATAGGGTTGTAAAGTCTCCTGGAGGACAAAGACTAAGCCCTATATGGCCTGAAAATATTTTCCAGTCCACAGGCAAATTAAAGACCAGGTCCTGAAAACTATTTTCCAGTCCACAGACAAATTAAAGACCAGGTCCTGAAAACAATTTGATGCAGCCTGAGCTTGATCTCGTAACAACAGAGCAGGTAGTTCCCTCTGAATTTGCACATGCTGACAGATTTTATTCATGGTTGTGACACCATGTGGTAGTGTTGTTCCCAGTGGATGCAACCAATTTTTTTTATGGATTTTTCAGACTTTCATTAATTACTTAATCAGCACACAGTGGTGTAAGGAATGAAGTGTATTCCTACAGGGCAGTCATATTTCAGACAGATGCCAGGCTATTTGCAAGCAGAATTGAAAACAAATGGGAGAAACATTTTAGTTGTCCCTGCTTTATCCACGATGGCAGCAACAAAGCTGATATATTGCCAGGAACTGATCCCACTACCTGGGATTTGTCTAGGTTGAGAACTTATTAGTGTTTATTTGAGGGAAAAGAGAGAGAGAGGGAACACAGCTGGTATAAATCAGATTGAAGTATTGAAAACTCCTAATGCAATGTTCATTCCAGGAACAAGCTCTCTATGTGATAGCACCACTGCTATAGAAGTGGATTTTGAATGCATGGCATTTTGCAAATACCTAGTGGTTTATGAGTTCTCGAGGGCTTGTTCCTAGAAGAGAAGACAGAGTTGTTGGAAAAGTTAAATAGTCTAAATGAAGATTATCTGAATGATTTATTGGGTAAGAGACTTAACAGCCACTGGAGCTTGCTTTGCTTATAGCTGATGGTTCAGAACCACCTTGGGTCACCATGGAGTAGAAGATGTTTCAGCTGATACAGACTAAATGAAAAAATCATGGTATTGACTCAGGCCTAGTGAGGAAAGAAGTCCACTTGGCTTGCACAGTCAGTGGGAAGGGCATGGTTAAATGTGGATGTGGAAGAACAAATTCCTGTCTCCTCTCAGTGTAGCTGGTGGATGTCAAAAGCATGAAATATTAATAGACAGTGTGTGTTAAGAGTCCCTCTCCCTGCCTGATCCACAGACAATGTGCATCTCTCTCTGCTTTTAGCCACACAACTCAGCTCAAGCTGTGGATGCTCGTGCTCTTCACTTGGGAGTCCCTCTGTGTGCCCAGCAGGGCAACTTTGCCACTGGTGTTTGTCTGGGCTTGGCAGATGGCTTCAGCTTCCTGACTGTCACCCTGGCATCTTGCATCAGCACTGGAACCCCCTTTATTATTTTTATTTTATATATTAGTCTCTTTCACACAAAGTGGAACAGGAGGAAAGGTTTGGAGGTGATGTAAGATGACCAGAGGAAGGATGGGTAGTATGAAGTACACAGGAGAGCTACAATTGCAAGTGGATCTTCAGTAGCTCTACCAGCATCCCATTCACTTTTGACATCCCTCACACACACAGGGAGCTGAGCAGTGGCAGATGGGGAAAGAAAATAGGTAAATAAAAGTGTCAGGAGGATGGATTGGTTTGCACTTGGTCTTTTCTCATCTCTCTGCGTACATCTGATGGTATGTAAAGATCATGCTGTCAAGGGACTTGTCACTGACCTGGAAAATTCATATCACTGAACTCAAAAATAAGTCAGAAAGAAAAATGTAAGAAGGGAGTGGTGGGGAAAGAGAACAAAAGGAGATTAATATTATCCCTGTGTACATCAGGATTTTGTGGGAGCACATATTGTCACTGCCACTGTAGGTGCAGCTCTGCCTTGGAGGAAAGAGACCAGGTATATGGCTTCCTCTGCTGAGATCCCTCATGTTTTTGGTCCTTATCTGCCTCGATGAAGTCTCTCCAGTTGGTATCAGAGACAGACAGTGGTGAGCTTAGAAGCAGAGTCCCAATGCATGATGGCTTCAGACAGAAGAGACATCATGTACCTCTGCAAGCTCTTTCCCATCTGGAAGGGCAGGAGAAGAGTATATCTCAGGGTACTTTGGGCCAGTTCTCCTTTTACTGATGTGCCCAAAAGAAGCTGTTTAGTGGCATCACATCTCTGAAAAAGCAGTATCTCAAGGTCTGCCCTCTCTGCCCTTTGCCTGGATGACCAGAATTCCAACCATGGACTTCAGTGTATGCCAGCAGTAGCTCATCATCATCATAATGTACACTAATTCCTGCAGTCCATCCAGTTTGTGGCTGCCTTCTGAGTCTCATCAGACCCAGGCCAAATCCCAGAGTTACTATGAGTACCTCAACATCATACCCTGCAGGTGGAAAAAAATGGTCCTACATTGGGCTCCTCCTTGCCCCATGCACCCTCCTGTACAGGGCTTCTGTGCAGAAGACTGTGAGATGACCACTATGCTGGGGTCAGTGGCTACCAACTCCTCCTTTGGGGCCATGATGGGCTTGAATGCCCATCCCTGCTTCTCCAGTGGTGGGTGGGGAGGAGTTGGAGCACCATGATTCTAACTCTTCTGGCCTTCATTCCTGAAATGGGAGCCTTGCCCAGGACAACAGGGCTAGGATAAAGTTCAAATGTAGCCTGTGTCTTCTGATTTCAAACCTGTATTTTTTGGACATGTTGGGAACTTTTTTTTCCTAAGGCACTCTCTATCCTCCAGGGCATCCTTTCCTCCTTCTCATTGCAAGTTTCTACACAAATACAGAATCTTTGGTGCTTAGTCACTCTAACATTCCTGCTGTTTATTGCCTCCACCGGGTGTAATTCTCCACTCGGGAGACCTTTGCAAGTTACTGTGGAGGAGCTGTGGACCATTGTCATCCCATTTCCAGGGGGCAATAAACAGCAGCAGTCAAACTTCCATGGAACAAAGATTGTGTGATTACTCAGTCATAAAGAGAGGGAAGAAAGAGACATATATATTGTATGCATGTGCTTATCTCCACATCACACAAGGATGTGCAGACTGCTCTCAGAAGAGAGCCTTGCTATGAGGTAAAATAGGTCCCTGTGTAGTGCTTCTCTGCTGACTCAGATGAGGGATTTCACCTGCCTGTGCCTTGGTTTTCCTCTGCAAATCAAGGGGACTGTAGCTCTTCCCACTCAGCTTTCAGGGACAGGCATTTAATCATGCCCTTTCAGGACAGGTCAGGAAGGCAAGGATGTGAATTTAGGGGTGACACAGAGAAGTGAGACCAAGTGTTTTTCTGGAAGGAAGACCCAGAAAAAAGCCCACATTACTGTCAAAAATTGAACAAACCCATCACCATACATCTGCACATCACCTTCATCTGACCTGAGGGTTAAAAAAACATTAACAGAAAGAGCTAAAGCCTGTTAGGAAGGAAAAGCCTCTTCAGCTTTTTAGAGGGCTGCTGCTTGCATGCAGACAGTGGCTCAGAATCAAGAGCTTTGGAGGGTTTCCTTCTGGACAGTCTGGTGAGGTTAAGTCATTAAGAGCTGCACAACCCCACAGACAAGAAGGGATTTCCAGCTCATCAGTAGGGAGGATTCACCCCACTGGGAAACTCAGATGCTGAGCACCCTCATGAGGTGTTTGGTACTTGGCAGCATTCATCCCTGAAGTGCTCCCCTCACCATAAAATGTAATTCAAAACCCTTTGACTACATAATCTTCTAAATCAATTCATGATCTTGGCAAGAAATTGTGTATGGTTTTGAAATCTCCCTTTAATTAACATAAAGTCCGTTAGGAAGCAGTACATCTGGGCCATTGCTTGGGTGCATCAGTGTCTCACTTCATGTGCTTCCAAGCTCCCTTAAATGCAGTATCTAGGCCACATACAAAGCAAAAACTCCCTTTTTCAGGAAACTGATACACTGTTGTGGGACCCTCATTAGAAATGGAAGGGTCAAAACCCCAAGCTCTGTTTCCACTGGTGCAAATCCATTAACTTTCCCCACTCCCTGCTCTTCCATTCCTCCTTGCAACACTCCATCTCTGACAGCCCTGCCTTTTAATCTGCACTTATCCTCTTATCTCATCCTGATGGAGCTCTCAGTTCTTTTATCGACAGATACTGTTCTTGTCCTTTGCAAAAAGGTGTGGGGAGAAATCACCAGGGAGAGTGAGACCTGCCAGTGAAATCTTCACACACTTATTAGCGGCAGTTGGGAGCTTTCCTGTGTTTCTGATGTGCTTTGGAGCACAGTCAGGACATGGAAGAGAGGCAATGCAAGTATCTTAACAGGCTGTGGATTATCCCAGTGTTCTGTACCTGACATTTCCAGGCAGATCTTGGAAACCTACTGACTGCTCCTGCTGTGAAAATGGAAGTGGAGCTGGTACATGGAGTGAGTGCTTCTTCAGCACAGTGAGAAAATAGGATGTCCTTCTGTGGTGTTCTGCTCTGAATGCCTTTTTCTGACCTCCAACATCCGTTCTCAAGGCCCACTGTATGCAATGAAGATCCCCTAGGAGACACCTAAAATGATCTCTTCATGTCTGGTCCTTGGCCTCTGCCAAGATGGAAATTCATCTACTAATGATGAGTAGGCTAGAAATAAGAAAGAAATTCTTTATAGTGAGGGTGGTGAAACACTGGAAGAGGTTGCCCAGAGAGGTTGTGGATGCCTCCTCAATCCCTGGAGGTGTTTAAGGCCAGGCTGGACAAGGCACTGAGCAGCCTGATATAGTGGGAGGTGTCCCTGCCATAGGCAGGGGGGTTGGAACTCGATGATCTTTAAGGTCCCTTCCAACCCAAACTATTCTATGATGAAACCAAGAAGATTATCTGGCATGTAAGTGGCTTCACCGCCTGCATTGTATTTTTGTAGCATGTTTTTATTTGCTTGCTGATCCAGAAACAAGCTGCTGTAGCTGAGGAACTTATCTGGACAGCCTAAGATATTAAATCCAAAGACAAGGATTTGTAAGAATTTAGGGGAAACAATCTGAAATGTCCAAGCTGTTGTTTTCATGGAGGCACATGAGCCCTTTGTGCCACAGATGGGCCCTTCTGAGGGCAGATATTTAGTTTTCCCATACTAAGTTGCTTCTGTTTCCTTAAGCTGAGTATGGCAGTGTTGTGCTCCAGTATAACCATGATAGAACTAAGAGGAATACCCTCACTGTTACTGTGTCTGAAGCTAGATCTTCTCAATTAACCTTGATTTGGAAAGCATGGCATATCTCTCAGGATCAGCCCTTAATGAGCTTGTTTTACAACATTGTTTTCTCTCTAGATCCCATGTCAGACAAGCGAGAGCTGGTTCTCAGGACTGTTGCCTGTCACTGAAATAACATACATCAGAGACTGCAATTAGAGATTTGAAACAAATTTGTCTTGACTCAGGAGAGCAGTGGAAATATCCAAGGGACTTATGATTATATGCTTTCTCTCTCTTTTTTTCTTTTTTTTTTCTAAATGTCTAAATTCCAGATCCTTTTAAGTTTAGGATTTCATTACCGTTACTGCATTCCTGGATAGTTAAAACCACTCAGCATTTGGCTAAGTGCCTTCTGAAGGTATCCTGAGATGCACCATCTATTGCAGCTGCTCTGTTCAAGTCTCAGCTCTGACTAGTCACCCAAAGGGACAAGGAATTCCAATTGTAGGAGTTAGTGTAGGACTTGTTACCAGGAAAGCTCTATGTCTGGGGTTGCCTAGTGCAGAAGAGAAGTGCTGTGGCTTTGCAAGTTTAAATTTAAAATACAAATCCTAAAGGAGGAAAGGTGGGGGCTGTCCTCATCAGCAGTTGTATCATCTCTGTCTTGGACTCTTGAATATTGACTGGCCACAAAACTTCTTGTAGGGAAAGCTCAACAAAGCAGAGACCTGGACTTCTTACTGAACCCAAGGAAGAAGATGCACAGTTGTACTTTGCTTGGGCTGATTGTGGGACAATTCCTTCTCTTCCTTTAGCAGAGAACAAGCTGCCAAGGAAGCAGAAAAATTTGCTGTGTATCACCTCAGAGGCAGACCTTGATCCTTGAAGGAACAGGGAGAGGGAAAGTTCACTAGCACAGGAACTGTACCATGCTTTTTGCTGCAGTGCAAAGCAGCAGAGATACTCTGGAAATTATTTCTGATCTCCTTTGAGAAGATCATTCAAATCAATACGTAGATTATTTCTGGGTGATGGTAGGATGCATAACCCCCCCACCTGCTGAGCCTGCCTTCCCAGCATCACCATCCTCTGTATCAGCAAATTCACAACTGTCCAGACAGAAAGAAAGACCAAAGAAATTGTGTCAGAGCTCTCTCCAGCCCCAGACTGTGTCTGCCCACAAGCTTCTTCAACTGAGCTATGGTAATTACATCACTTGAGATATTTAATATCACCATCCGGGAAAAAGAACCAGGAAGTCTGGCTGTGACAGGCAATCAGAGAGTACTCAGCTGATGAGCAGCTCCCCATCACTGAGAGAGCAGCAGAAACCTTCAATAGATTGGATTTAAGTAATGGTTTGCCAGAGGGATGGGGCCCACACCATGGCAATCAAAGCTCCTGTGCACCATCAAGGAGCTGTAAGTGGAGCAGGAGGCACAGTGCAGCTATTGACTGAGTAGGTGGGCACGAAAATGGGATTAGGGAACTATTTACTTCCTGAGAAATGGAAAACACAAAGGGATGTTTCTCTGGCAGCTTTCTGGCTCCCTGATCTTGGCTGCCCATGTCAGCATTTATATTGTCTGTCTCTCACATCCTGGTGCACAATGGCTGGTATTGCTCTGTTGGAGAAGTTCGACTGCAGTCTGCACAGAGTTTTGCTGCTTCCATTTGCCTTCTCGCTGTTTCTGCCATTTAATAAATCTCTGACCCAACAACTTTTTTAAAAAAACCCAAACATTTCTGCTATGATTTTATATAAGCCAGCCACACAGGCAACTCAGGTATCACTGCAGCTCCAGCTTTCTTGATTCCTCCACCTCCTCTTCACTGAGCAATGGCTTGTCCAAAGAGGAGAAGGAGAGGAGGATAAACAGTTATACTTCTTCTCTTGTCTCTAAGGAGGTAGCTAAGGGTCAAGGGCCCCACATTTTGCTCTAGAAGAGCAGAGTTAGAGTGTAACAAACAGATACACAGTGCTTGGGCATCTCCCTTTCTCATTTCCAAGTCAGGTGCTCAGATATAACCAATCAAAATAAACTAGTTCTCTACTCTCAGCAGATGGATCCATGTTTTTTTCTTCCTCTTTCTGCTCCTGAGGAGGGCAGGGGCCAGAGCTGATGCTGTATGAGTGTTTCCCTACTATGTTAAAACCTTCTGACCATTAGTGGGTTCAAGAGGCAGAGCACCAAACTCCCAGAGAGGCCTTCCTTCAAAGGGAAAAGGTGTTGACCATCATTTGCTGCACATTGCTTCCCGTGGAGTTGGGAATGCTGTGTAAGCCCTCTGCTCTTGCTTGGCAGGTCAATAAAATGTCTTGGGACAGCTCTTTCCAGTGTGAGCATTTTAAGCAAGTCACCTTGATCCACAGCAAGGGACCTGAATGCATCATCCAAGTGTGAAAACACTGGCCACTGTCCTACTTACACCACAAGAGGAATAATAATTCCTGCTCACCTCTGGGAAGCACACAGAGCACGTCAAATGTATTATTTGTTTTATTTGTTTTGTCACATTTATCAGCCATTCAGCTCTCTGGGCACAGAGCCCATGCATTAAAACCCAGAGTATGATACAAAGATCTCTACCCTGAGCAGATCCTTTCTGTAAACCCAGGCACGGGAGGGGGTAAGAATGAAAGATGCTTTACACAAGCAAAGGGTAATAACAATGTATTTTTCTCCAGTTTTGTTAATGATGGAACCATTATGAAAATGTTGGCGACATCAACACAGAAAGATGAGGGCAATAAAAAGCAGAGTATGTTAAATGGCCATCCTAGAGCATGGGCACAGAATCTCAGCCTCTAGCCAGCCTGTCTCATGCTCAGGAAGTCCCTAAAATGCTCTTTCCATTATTATTTCTCTAATGACCCCATTAGACACATGTGAAAATCTGACAAGTCCAAAATACACTGTAGAGACCCACACTGGCAAATCTGCCCAGCTTGCCTGAGAAATGGCAGGCTGCAGTGATGAATGTTTTAGCTTTAAAGCATCCCAATTTAGTTGCTGGAAATTAATTGCACGTGGTGGCTTCATTTTCCTGGAGTGAATAATCAGTTTTGCTCCCTTTCTAATTAGGTAACAACACAGATTCCTCTGCTGATCGTGGCACAGTGGTTTATGCATGTCATGAATTATTCTCAGGGAAACAACTCCAAATCATTGTCCAGGACCCAGCACAACTTTTGAGTGATGTTATCATCTCTGTCAACTGAAACTCTTGAGTCACTGCAAATTAAGACCCCCAAGCAGAGACCAGCTACAAAACCCAGCACTTGTGCATGCTGTGGCTTATTGAAGGAGGGGTTTGGGAAAACCCTACAGAGAAACCAAATCAAGGTGCCTGATATTGCATGGCACTGATGTGATGTCAGACCCAGGCCCAGTTTTGTGTCTGTGTCACCACAAGATGCATCCCAATTGGTCACTAAGCTGAGATATTGCACTGACATTCCATAGATTAGAAGCCTTCAGAACATCTGTGTCATGAATACTTTCAGTCCACATCACACACAGCATCTTTGTCACCTGTTCCAGCTGAGATAGCAAAGACAAAGTCCTAGTGGGGAGTTAAATTTATCCTTGTAATCAGGAGCTGGATGGAGCTGCAGGGACACATAGAGCAGGGCAATATAAAAAGAGCCACCTCTGCTGATATTTGAGGACAAAAGCCAATGGGCTCCAGCAGCTGCTACTTGTAATCTTCAAATAGGCCAAAGAGAGTAAAAACTATCATCTCTAGCTGCCCTTGGTTACTTTCAGAAAGTCTCTAATTAAGCAGTAGAGTTTGGTAGTATTTACCCTTTGTTGGTCTACGAGGAACCCATATTTCTAGTGAAATACATGCTGCTGGTACAAACCCAGATCTATCAGCGAGCAAACACTGCTGGAGAGAGAAGAAGAAATATTGATTATCATAGCTATTAAACCATGAAATCCTCTGCAACTAATTAATCTGCTAGGGAAAAAAAGAAAAAGTTCGTTAGTGGGATTTCGGCTTCCTGCTGGGAGCCTGGCAAGGCGGTCACCACCGACCGAGAAATCACCGCCAGCCCCTCAAAGTTTCCTCCTTTCAAGGTGGGAGGGGTAAAAGCGGCCTGGGAAGACGTCGGAGAGCAAGAGGTTTGTTTCTCTGCCTTCTTGCTGCTGGTCGGGAGTGGCAGGGCTGGGCAGGACTGGTTGCCGGGAGCCCGGGGGGTTCCCACGGGCGGAGGAGGAGCCGCGGAGCCGGAGGCGCGGAGCCGGGACCGCGCAGCGCAGCGCGGAGCCGCCGCGCCCCTCCCGCCGCCGCCGGAGCTGTCCTCCGCCTCGTGGTGCTGAAGC